>JAUOZQ010001159.1:0-17271 GCA_030710315.1 Anomotaenia brevis
CACGTTTTATCCTATCGATTCTCTTTTTAACTAGTGAATCTGATCCACCTCAATTTTGTTGATTATACAGAGCAGCGTAGATGTTTTATGAGTTCAGGAGAAGAAGGAAACGGTGACGGTTTCAGCCTCACCGAAGATAATGGTCGAACTGGACACAAGTGCAGTTGAGTTGGATGATAAGCCGCTTCTTGAAGTAGCAGCTCTTGAAGATGCTTAACGTACTCTAAAATTTGGTGAATTGGCAATTAAGTGTGGTTGCAACCATATAACTGTCCATCGCTGTCAACTCAGAACCTTGAAAAAGTTCCTCGACTTGAAATTAGGTACCTACTCATGGACTGCCTGATAATAATAATATCAAATCGCCAGTTGACATCTGCCAACTTGACACTCTTGCATTCTCGCCAACTTGATTCACCTCTTTTGGTGGATAGACCGGTGACTGGCGAATGGCGAAAAGTGGATCTTGATCGTCGCTTCTAACCTTGCAGTTGGTGCAGCACTCGATCAGTGGGTAGATGTCTTGGCAGCTACTTTCGTTTTTCTACAGGAAGCTAAACCCCAGCCAGACGTTCTACAGCACCTTCAGTCGAGATTTACCATTTACCATTTCAAGAATTTACTTTGTACACTGACCACAAACCTTTGGTGGATGCCTAGGGAATTTTCCCAGCTCAACTACATCTCACAGTTGACGTCCGTTAGTCAATAAGTGAAAGTTAGTATCCCGTCTTTGACACTCTCTCCAGTGCCGCAGTAAATTCTCTTACCTTAGGAAGCGGTATATTCATGCAGCCTATGGCCAAGGAGCGATTCTTGGTCCGAAGGCCTAAAGGATGAGCCCCTGAATCACACTTTAAAATTGCCAGTGGTGAGGTTAAAGTGGATTAATACAAAGGCTCGTCATGAAGGTTCCTGAAATGCAGTCAGTGTATGAAGAGTTCCTGCAAAGTAGAATATGCAGCAGTACACTATTTTTTTAAATATCAACCGTTTTTAACTCGAAAGAAGAAATAGACCTTTCGAAGAGGGCATTTTGATTCTATCCACGTTAAGGCTGTACAAAACCAGATGGAAAACATTTGAAGAATATGGTTTGTACCTTTGCATTAAATTAACCTTGACCCAACTACTGCGGGTTCAAGGGTCAAGGGGTCGAACATTAACCCATCGCCTCCTTCTGACCTCGTAAAGTTGGAGCGTGTTTGCTTGGAAATAAAAGAGCACATTTTGCTCAATCAATTTCACAGCCCGTATGTGAAAAAAGCATTTTAAGAAGTAAAGGACAAAGTGAGCTTGAATTAGTTTAAAATGAGGTTTTCTGCAATTCTATGCCACTGGCTACCATATGTAACCTTTCGACACTAATTTTTGATGGCGAATTTGAGTTGATCGCTTCTTAAGCACAAATCTCCTTCGCACATTCTTAGATTCAGTTACAATTTTCCTAAATGTCTAACCAAAAGTTACAGTTATTTTGAGGCAAGCATGATGCATTCTGAATAGAATTCAGATAATATATGTGATATTTTAGAGTGAGAGAGGGCATATTTAATTTATCTTTCTCCCTCATAAACAATCGTGTGAGATCGTGTGAGATGGTTGACTTGCAGAAATGAAACTATTACTGCCAGGTGACATCAAATGAATCGGTCCGTGACATGCAGCTTCGTTAACTTCAGTGAATAGATAACAAAGGTCTTTAGTCAGTTTTCAATCTTCTAAGCATAATAAATTGTATTTAAAGATTTTTTCTTCGCTATATTTCTCGAGGTATCGTCTTAACATGCTGCCTCTCCTACCGCATCACTGCTTGTAATGTTGCTTCTATAGCTCCAGAAAATTCAAATCGATATCGCTACACGACCTTTACTAGTTCTTATAAAAAGCGGTGCGTCATCGTTTCGCACTCTATCTCAGTGAGATGCCAATTAGGTACAAGGGATGATTTCACACTTGCCAAATTCTTGGTTCAAAATGTACATTCTTTCAACCAACGTAAAGTAAATAGAACATCGAATAAATAACGTCTTTTCCAAATTTTGGCACTTAAAACCTAACACATTCAACGATCAAAACTCCGTAGGTTTTCGACAGCATTCTTCGCTGACTCGTTGGATCGAATGGCACGGAAGGACAGAGTCTTGCACTGAGGCTTGTACACAGAGTCTTCATTACGTGCATAAGGCACCAGGGGTTCAACCAGACTATGGCAAGCAGCAGAAGTCATGTCGCGGTTTCTATTCAGGTTTGGGAGCTGTTGAAAATAAAAATATCTTATTAAACTAAGGTTTACAAATGAGTGATAATATTGCTGTAAAGCGTAAGGCACCAGCAGATCGATTTCCAATATAAAGGAGTTTGTGTTAGTAACAGGGAGGCAATAACAGAACCAATAAACAGCAAAGATGCTAAGAGAAAAAAATCTCAATTTTTGCAAATGCCTACCTATGCATAGGTAAATAGCCCATATTAATAGCCAAAATGCTAGTCGAAAGCAGACATCTAGATGCTTGCCCACTCTCAGCTCTATCCGCCACCATCCGCTCTTCAGACGCTGTCGCCGGCCACTCAATCAAACTTGCCAACTCGGACCCCGAGTGACATTGCTCGATACGTCGAAGAAGCCAACACTTATGGCAGTTAGACATGTGAAATCAGTTCGCGAAGGTCTGAATGATTTAACCTAAGACGGATTTCTAATTATGCGAATTTCAATTTTAAGAACGATTTCAGATCGCGTGTTAATTTTGGTCCATACCTGTCTGTGCTGTCGTAGTCTTTATCATATACGTTCCCCATCTCACGTAACCAAATGGGTTTTACAAGTTCCTAAATATCCGCTTTCTTATTTGAAAGGAATGCGCTATTTTTGATTCTAGGGATGGATTTAATTTTTACCAAGATGTTTTGGTGACATGGTTGGGTGGGCCTGGTCTCATTCGATTTCTCTGATATCGATAGCAATTAGAGCAGGAGGAAATTCCATTGTGCGATAACTGCCACTTTGTCAAATGTAAATCCGATCAAAAGGTCTTTATTCGGACTCGTGCATTGATGTTAGGCTCTGCCAAACGATAACATACATCGCGTCCAACTTGCAAATTTTTGCTTCAGACTTTGTGAGTGATTATCGGATATTTTGCTATCGGAGCTCCGCTTCTAGCGAGTACGAGATTCGACGTCGTATACAATCCTTTGAGTAGGAGGTCGTTCGCTATTACTAGGAACTTCACAATAACTAAAGTTACATGCAGTAGTGCCAGAAAGTGGACTTCGATGTTGTGGAAATGCTGCTCCAAGCAAGTTCATGACTAAAAATAGGGCTTTTATTTTCAGGAGCACTTAACTTGGTGGGCATTATATATTCGAAAAACAGACGACTGAAGTATTTACT
Source organism: Anomotaenia brevis (assembly GCA_030710315.1). Lineage (NCBI taxonomy): Eukaryota > Metazoa > Platyhelminthes > Cestoda > Cyclophyllidea > Dilepididae > Anomotaenia > Anomotaenia brevis. The sequence continues at coordinate 3,398 of JAUOZQ010001159.1, forward strand.
GCCGCTATATAGGTATCCTAAGACTTCTAGCACGTAAATATATAATTGTATGAGTATGTTCCGGAAGTTTTAATAACTATTGGTTAGCATTTTACTCACTAAATGAAAGGATTTAGACCCTTTGTTGAACAGACCCAAAAAATAATTAGATTTTCATTGTTAATAATAGCTAACCAACGATCAATATGAATAATGATTTAAATAAATGATTTAAGCATAGACAAGACCTTTTATCGAATAATTGGCCTAAATCACATTAAGATTGGTAAAAATACCAAAAAGAGCCCCTCCGAAATGAATTCGGAGAAGAACCAGCCTCGCGTCCCAATCAGTCCAGATATAAATTCAGGAGAATCAGAAGTGCTTACTATTGATGGTCTTAAATGTGTCCAAATAGTGCTTGAAACGACCTTTAATCCGATGCCAATACCCGGACCCATGTTAGAGAGACAAATTTTTGAGGCTCCTCTTCCACCACTCTAAGCTCTTTGAACCATTTGTCGTCCTTGACCTTATTAGGGTTATTTTCTTGGCGTAATTCTTATGCGGAATCAAATTCCACTGTGCATTTGTGCGCAAACTGGGTACGGTGGGCTGTGAATTTATTGGGCTCTTCAGTTATTTGGGAGCTGTGGTCATGAGATCCTCCCCAACAATTCCATTTGGAGTCAAACGGTCTCTCTCAGAAAACTACTTCAAGTGTCGACACGACCTGTGCTTTGTTAAGGACGTCTTTTCCTCTCTTTCGAAGGCTGTGACCTGCTGTTATTTTCTGGTGTGCTTTTGGACATAAACGAATGCGCAATTCGTAGCACGTTAGAACTCATTCCTTGGTGCCTCTCTGGCATTGAGGCCACTTCCACAAATCTATTAAACAATTATCTCCACAATATATGTATTCAGAAGTTATTTTAACAAGACACATCAAATGTCGATATCTTGATTGGTGGATTAATCCACCAAAATTCATCAAAATAATTTTCCCCTCCAATAGTCTAACATAGAATTAACAAACGTCTGAAAGTGAATGCCTGGCTCAGCGGGATTACTGAGACAAATTTTCAACAGCCTCTATAAATAAATCTATTAAGAGACCCCACAAGTGTGGACTTAGTCATCACGGCCACAGTGATTCAGCGATAAACTTCACCTGACCTACTCATGTCAGACGATGATTAGTGGCCTGGGGGAATAGCTCAGTAAGCTAACCTAGTTTCACGTTATTTACACGAAAACGATGCGACTTCACAAGCAAAAGGCAAGTGAAGGGCATTAAAGGTATATGAATTGTGTCTAGAGAGTGGAATACGAAGAAGTATAAAGCCTTTTTTTAAGATTTCATCTAAAATTTCCTTAAGTCAAATGAGGAATTGGCATATTGCATTTTTTTCTAGGTGTCTGCAGCATCTAATTTTATCAAATCATTATAATTTTCGTTTTATCTTTAAGCTAGAGAATTATCCTTAACTTTGAAAGAGAATTCGCTTCCGAAATCGATCCTAATTCAGGCCGAAGAGTAAATTTTGATAAGAGTTTTATGGACCTTGTAAGAATAGTTGATTTGATAGGCCAGGCAAAGAGATCGGATGGAATGAGACAAACCATTCAAGTTGTGCATTTGCCCAACACACTCTAGCATAACTTCTTAATTTTTGAAAAATAATTGAGTCCCCTAGTAGTACAGCTGTGCGGAACTAGAGACAAGGCATTTCAGTGATACGGATTGCACTGCGAGCTGAGTCATCACGCCTGGATCTAGGGGACAAACATTCACTGATAGTCTCCTGATTTAATTGGGTCAGAGCGTGTTTAGTTGAAATGGAAAAGCACATTTTGCTGACTCATTATCGGAGCTTGTATGCGAAAAAATCACGTAAACAGATAAAGAGCAAAAAGCACCCGAATTTGATTAAAACGAGGTTCTTCTACGTCAATGTCAACGATATTGAATCATTTATAATTTATTATGAATTCGTGTTAACTGCTTCCTCAGAATTTGACCAGCCGTGAATATTTCGAAATTCACTTATAATTCCCTAAATGTTTAAATAACCCTTTTGTCATTTAAGATAAATCCGCTATTTACTCCTCAGAAATGAAATACAATTTCGGAGGACACACTAATTTATCTTTCTTTATCCCAAGCAATCGCGCAAGATCTATTGACTCTTTCCACAACAAAGTTGATGACCCATGGAAGAGTGCCTTGCAATGACTAAATATTTAAGAGGCTTGTAAAAATTTTCCAATAGCATCTGAAATCAAATAAAGCAATCCATATATTGAAATAAGTCATCGACTGGTACACAAATAGTGATTTGATGGATGCATTACTCTGCCATTTTCATGTGAATACCACTTATACAAGTGCACAGTATCTATTAAGGCATTTATCTTAATGGGGCTTTAGGAATCCATTTTTCATTCTTTTAATTCAAGGGCTATCGATAAACCAACCGTAGAAAGCGAATTTCTCCTAATGATACATTATGTAGATCATAACACTAAATGAATTCACTTTCTATAACGTTTAAATTCCCAAATAATCACATAATGCAAATTCGCTTTCTTTCTCGAAATTGCCAACAGTGCTTCATGTGTCTTGATCCCTTTAATGTATTGAATTACATTAAATATACATATATTTTAATTTCAAAATTTATTTTTCATAAAATATTGAAAAATTCAATGTGGGGCTCAAAATGTGCACAGAGATATTTTAATAGCTTTATAAAGAAGGCAAAGAGAAAGCTTTTTCGAAAGCAGAGGAATCAGCTACCCCAAACTAAATATTGAGTCCAACACCAGGAATGAGAAGCGGAAGAAACTTCTTTTGCTATCTACTTTGGAATGTTTGATTGTAATCAAATATACTCCAATCTTCACACAACCAGCCGAAGTAATTCTGAGTTCACGGAACTTCTGTGCTTTACAACTGTTAAACAGATAGTACAAAAGAATCTCCAATTTAGTAACTAAAAAGGAAAGAATGGGAATAGATTGAAAAATGAGTGGCTGCAATGTACTCATTTCGTAATGGGAAATAAGTATAGTAATCAGCCGCAGGTGTCGATATATTAGATAAAGAACGCCATCCCGATTGCTAATGGGTACGATTAATTCATCGAAAAAACGAAAGCAAAAATAATATGGTGAAAGGATATGTTTAATCCATTGAAATTCGGCACAAAAGAGACTGCGATAGAAAAGGCCGTGCCTTATCCAATGTGGCCCAGAACAGCAAAGCTGCCACAGATCCCAAGATGGATATCATAGATCCATAGATATTCAGATGCGAGTGACATTGATGGTGACAAGGAGGCTGCCTCTGACGAGGTCCGTGATAGCCTCGAATTTGAGGAGCTGTGCTGGCACTCCCTGGATGGCCAAGACACGGTCGCCAACACGCAGCTGCTCACTGCACGCCACCAGGTGAGGCTCACTCGCCAGTCGACTGATGCACAATTCTCCTCCACCGCCGACTGCCTCTTCCTTGTCGAAGGTGAAGAAGATGCCCAAAGGCGTCGAGGCATCGGTGCCTTTCCCTCGCGACTCACTGACCGCCTCAGCTCACCCACCATCCTCTTCACGTTCTTTATCAGCTGACTGGTGGATCGTCGCAGATTTCTACAGCGTCTGCACTCACCTTCAATCGCTGCTGCTGATGTTAACGGGAGCGGTGCCTGCTGTTGAGCTAAGGTGCTTATGTATCCCCTTGCTGCCACTGCCCGCTGTGTCTGAGCTTCCGATTTATCTATGAGTTCGCTTGCTATGAGTTCGCGTCTTGTGGCCCTTGGGTGTAGCTAAAGTGATTGTACAATGCTGGAAATTTGAAGAGCAGAACTCGAAGGCACGTTCTAAGTGCACACCCTACAGGAGACCGCGCAGAGGGCAGCAACGTTTGCCGCATAAACACCTCCATCTCGAAGGCTTACACTTAACAGATGCTATGTTTCTCTACTACTATTTAAAGTACTGCAGAGGCATATACCACGCATATGTATACTTCAAGGTGTCTACGCTAGCCTAGGAGTCTCGTATTAAAAGGCAAATAAAAGGCACCATCAAGTAAATTTCTTTTATTAAACGGTGTGTTTGTAGCAGGTAGGCAATAACAGATCCAATAAACAACAAAAGTGCAAAGAGAAAAAAATCTAAATTTTTGCAAATACGTGCCTACGAATAGGTAAGTGGCCCATATGCACAGGCAAAATGCTAGTCGAAAACAAGCAACCAGATGTCAGCCCACTCCCAGGTCCATCCGCCGCCATCGGCTCTTTAGACACTGTCGCAGGCCGCTCAAACAAATTTGGCAACCCTGATCCTGAGTGACATTTCCCGATACGTCGAAAAAGCCAACTCTTATGACAGAAAGACATATGAGATGAATTCGCGAAAATCTGAATGAATTAACCTAAGTCGGATCTTCAATTTTGCCAATTTAAATTTTAAGAACGTTTTTAGATTACCTGAAAATTTTGGTCCAAATCTGTTTCTAAATAATTGTGACCGTGATCACCTCCTTATTTGAATGGAATGCACTGATTTGTTCCTGGGGATGGATTTAATTTTAACTATCATGTATTTGTTGCATGGTTAAGTGAGCCTAGTCTCATTTGAATTCCCCGATATCGGTAGTTTGTAGACCAGGAGCAGCTTCCATTGTGCTTTATCACTGCAAATTGGTCAAATGTAAAACCCGAAGCAAAAGGTCTTTATTCAAACTCGTGTATTGATGTTAACCACTGCTAAACGATAAATTAAATTGGAGCTCTCTGCGTCAGCCGTTTTGAGTGCTTATCATATATTTTGCTATTGGAGCTCTACTTCCATCGAGTACGAGATTCGACGTCGTATACACGTCTTTGTTTAAAAAGCCATTCGTTATTGCTGCGAACTTCTCAAAAATTGAATTTAATCGCAGAATATCAGTAATAGTGCCAGAAAGTGGCCTTCAAAGATGTAGAAATGCTGCTCCAAGCAGGTTCATGGCTAGGAATAAGGCTGTGGCGTACGGCTACCAACTAATCGCATCCGACTACAACTCTCGATCAACCAATTACGGAGCGATCACTGATTAGTAGAAATCAGATGTAGCCTATTTATACCCTCATAATCACATCCCAAATACATAAAACACACGCACAGACGCATACTTGGTCTAACGTGCATTCCGGTCTTACTATCTCTTGGTGCGGATCCAGATCTGATAGGGTTACATACCTTAGTGATATAGTTCGTTGTTTGTAGCAATCCGCTACAAGGCTATTTAATGCTTAAGACCACTCAGATTGGTGGACACCATACGTTTTATTAGCATACTATACTATAATATACATCTGTATAGTACTGCTCAGATTTTTGAATAACTATTAATCAGCGTTTTACTCACTAAATGAGAGGATTTAAACTCTAAATTGAGCAAACCTAAATAATAACAAGATTTTCACTGGTAGTAATAGCTAAATGACATAGCTAACCAATGATCAATATGAATAATGATTTAACTGCCGACCAGATAATGCTTACTAGGCATGGTCAAGAACATTCACCAAATAAATGACTTGAATCACATCATCACATCACGAATATCTGCAAATTGGTGACTGACTCAGCAGGATTGCCGAGTAAAATTTCACAATAGCCATTCATGAACTCAATGCGCTTTTGCAATTAGTTCACTAAGTGACCGTACAAGTGCGGGCATAGCCATAACGGCCACAATGATTCATCGATAACCTCCTGATCTCCTCGGGTCACACTATGGTTGTTGGTCTGGGGAAACGGCTATATGAGATATCTAGATTTCACATCGTGTAGGCGAAAACGTGGCAATTTCACAAGCAAAAGAAAAAGAGCATATGCCAGCGGTGGTGGATTTTAAAGTGTATTAATACAAGGGCTCGTAATAAAGGCTCATGAAATGCAGTCGGAGTGTGTGAAGAGCTCTTGCAAAGTAGAATATGCAGCAGTACGACATTTTTAACCAAGTTCGACTATTTTTAACTCGATAGAAGAAATCAAATATTCGAAGAGGGTATTTCGATTCTGTTCACATTAAAGCAATGCAAAACTAGATGCAAAGAATTTTAAGAATGTGTTTTTAATTTGCATTTAATTAACCTTGACCCAACTACTGCGGGCTCTTTCATCACACCTGGGTCAAGGGAACGAACATTAACCCATGGCCTCCTTCTGACCTTGGAAGGTTGGAGCGTGTTTGCTTGGAACTAAAAGAGCAAATTTGGCTGACTCAATTTCACAGCCCGTGTGTGAAAAAGCGCGTTGACATGTAAAGGACAAAATGCGCTTGAATTTGTTTAAAATAAGGTTCTTCTGCAATTCTACGCCACTGCCTACTATAAGTGACCTTTCCACACTAGTTTTTCATGACGTATTTCAGTCAATCGCTTCTTACTCTCAAGGCCCGTTGTGCAGTTTTTAGATTCAGTCACCATTTTACAAAAAGTTTAACAAAAAGCAACAGTTATTTTGCGGCAAGCATGATACATTCTCCATGAAAATAAAATAATGAATATGATACTGTAGGGTGAGAGGGCACATTTGATTTTATCTTTCTCCCTCATAACCAATCGTGTGAGACCGTGTGAGATGGTTGACTTGCAGAAATGAAACTCTTACTTCCAGGTTGCATCAAATGAATCGGTGAAATGAACCGTGAAATGCAGCTCTGATTAATTCGGTGAATAGATAACAAAGGTCTTTAGTCAGTTTTGCAATCTTCTAAGCTTAATAAATTGTATTTAAAGATTTTTTCTTAGCTATATTTTTCGAGGAATCGTCTTAACAGGGTGCCTATCCTATCGCATCACTGCTTGTGATGTTGTTTCTATAGCTCTTTGAAATCCAAATCCATATCACTGCACGACCTTTGCTCGTTCAAATAAAAAGCGGTACATCATCGGTTCGTACTCTATCTCAGTGAGATGCCAATTAGGTAGAAGTGATGATTCCACACACCCTTACATCTATACGCCTGTGTCTTTTCGAGTCGCCTAATTCTTGGGTCATATTGTACAACCTTCCAACCAACGTAAAGTAAATAGAATGTCGAAGAAATGACATCTTTTATAAATTTTGGCTCTTAAAACTCGTTGGATCGAATAGCACGGATGAACGGAGTCTTGTAGAGAGGCTTCTACACAGAGTCTTCATTACGTGCATACGACACCGGAGGGTCAACTAGACTATGTCGCGGCTTCTATTCAGGGTTAGAAGCCATTGTACATAAATACAATTTTGCCCTTTCGTGTTCCCAAAGCTAAGGCCAGTTCGATTTAAACCAAAACAAATAAAATATGTTATATATATGAATATATTTTAGTATATATACTATATACAATACATGGAATATATGGAATGGAATATACCGAATGTGTGTGCGAGACTTCAAGGCAAGTGTAGGCCCATTGCCGCGTGTTCAGCACTGTCTCTGCACTAATATTACGTGTGGTAGTGAAATTTAGCTTCTGTTGAATTAAGGCCTTCCAGTTGTATGTGCTTATGCAGCCCTCTTGCTGCCCGCTGCCCGCTTTGTTTGAGCTTTCGATTTACCTTTGAGTTCGCCTCGATACGTCTTGTGACGCTTGGGTTTAGCTAACGTGTTTGTATATTGCTGAAGATTTAGTGTGCAAAACGCGAAGGCACATTTTGAGTGCACACCTCACAGGAGACTGTGCAGAGTGAAGCAAGGTTTGCCGCATAAGCACCTCCAGCTGGAAGGCCCTCACTTAACAGATGCTGAATTTCTCTACTACAATTCAAAGCACTGCAGTGGCATATACCACACAAATGCATACGGCAGAGTCAACGCTAGCCTAAAAGTATCGCATTAAAAGGCAAAGACAAGGCACCATCAGGTCAATTTTTAATATTAAACGGTGTTTGCAACAGGTAGGCAAAACAGACCCAATAAACAACACAGATGCGAAGAGAAATAGTTCTCAATTTTTGCAATTACCTGCCTATGAATAGGCAAATGGCCCATATGCATAGGCAAAATGCTAGTCGAAAACAGGCAACTAGATTCCTGCCAGCTCTCTGCTCTTTTCGCCGTCATCCGCTCCTTAGACGCTGTCGCCGGTCGCTCAATCAAACTTGGCCAACTCGGACCCTGAGTGACATTGCTCGATACGTCGAAGAAGCCAACACTTATGGCAGTAAGATATATGAAATCAATTCACGAAAGTCTGAATGATTTAACCTAAGAAGGATCTTCAATTATGCGAATTTCAATTTTAAGAATGATTTGAGATTGCCTGTAAATTTTGGTCTATACCTATCATTTCCGTTTTTAGTCTTCATCGCATGCGTTCCCCATCACACGCAACCAGATAGTTCTTACAGGTTTATAAATATTTGTGGCCGTGATCACCTCCTTATATGTATGGAATGCACTGTTTTTGATCCTGGGATGGATTTAATTTTCACCATGATGTCTTGGTGACTTGGTTAGGTGAGCCTGGAATCATTAGATTTCCCGGATATTGATAGCCAGTAGAGCAGAAGGCGATTTCACTTTGTCGAATGCAAATCCGAACCATAGGTCTGTAATCGAACTCGTGTATTGATGTTAAGCTCTGCTAGACCATAACACAAATTGCTTCCAATTTTCAACTTCTGCTCCACCTTTTTTGAATGCTTATCTGTTTTTTTTTGTTATTGAAGCTCTGCCTCCATCGAGTAAGAGATTCGACGTCATATACACGCTTTTGAGAAAAGAGCCTTTCGTTATTGCTGCGAACTTCTCACAAATTGAAGTTAATAGATCAATATTAGCAGTAGTGCCAGAACGTGGCCTTCGAATATGTAGAAATGCCGCTCCATGCAGGTTTATGGCTAAGAATAGGGCTATTTCATGTTTAAGACCACTTAGTTTGGTGGGCACTTTATATTTGATAAGCAGTTGATTGAAGTATTTATTGCCGCTGTATAAACATCCTAAGACTTCTTACACATGAAATATACAACTGTATAGTACTTCTCAGAAGTTTGAATAACTATTGGTCAGCGTTTCACTCGCTTAATGAGAGGATTTAAACTCTAAATTGAGCAAACCTAAATAATAACAAGATTTTCACTGGTAGTAATAGCTAAATGACATAGCTAACCAATGATCAATATGAATAATGATTTAACTGCCGACAAGATAATGCTTACTAGGCATGGTCAAGAACATTCACCAAATAAATGACTTGAATCACATTATGATTTTTGTAGAACCATCAAGAAGAGCCCCTCTGAAATGAATTCGGAGAAGAGCCAGCCTCAAATGACTATCAGTCCAGATATAAAGGCAAGAGAATCAGAAGTGCTTCCCGCTGGTTGGTTTAAACGTGTGCCTAACAAGAATTGACAAATATCTAAATATTAATGCCTGACTCAGCAGGATTTCTGGGACAAATGTAAATAGCCTCTTTTAAACCTACTAAGTGACCTAGAGATACGGACTTTGTCATCACGGCCACAGTGATTCACTGATAAACATCACCTGACCTCCTCGGGTCAGACAATAATTATTGGCCTGGGTGAATAGCTCCGTATGCTGCCTAGTTTCGCGCTATGCACACGAAAAGGAAGCGACTTCACAAGCAAAAGGTAAATGTAGTGTATGGGGTATATGATGGGTTCCACCAAGGTAGTATATAATGGATTTAAAGTTCCATCAAAGCATAAAATTGATATAAAATTTCATCTTATATTTCATTCAGTCAAATGTGTATATGGTACCTTGCAATTTTTTCTAGGTATCTGCATCATCTAATTTTATCAAATCATTATAATTTTTGTTTCATGCTAAAGATTAAAAATTTCTTCGAACGCGGAAAGAGAAAACGCTTTTAAAATTGATTCTAATACATCCTGTAGAGTTTATTTTGATAAGAGTTTTAGGGAACTTTCAAAAGTGGTTGATTCGTTAGGCCAGTCAGAGATCGGATGGAATGAGACAAATCACTCAAGTTATGCATTTCCTCAACACACTCTAGCAAAACTTCTTTACTTTTTGAAAATTCTTGAGTCCCTAAGCAGTACACCTGTGCAGAACTAGATGCCATGCATTTCAGTGATAATGATTGCACTTATGCAATAAATTAACCTTGGCCCCACAACTGCGATTTGAGTCATCACGCCTGGATCTCGGGACGAACATTCACCGCTAGCCTCCCCCAGGCCTAACTGTCAGTGTGTTTACTTGAGACGGAAGAGCACATTTTTCTGACTCATTTTCACAGCCTGTATGCGAAAAAAGCAAGTAAACAGGTAAATTGCCAAACACACCTGAATTTGATTAAAACGAGGTTCTTCTACATCACAGGCAGCGATAATAAATAATTTAATATTAATAATGAGTTAATTACTTCATCAGAATTAGGTCAATCGTGTACATTTCCCTAAAGTTTTAAATAAACATTTGGTTATTTAAGACAAACCTGATATTTGCCCCTCGGATATAAAATACAATTCGGGAGGACACTAATTTATTTTTCTTTATCCTAAACAATCGTGTGAGATCAACTGACTGTTTCCACAACGAAGTTGAAGATCCATGGAAGAGTGCCTAGCAATGACTAAATATTTAAGAGGCTAGCAAAAATTTTCCAAATGCCCATGAAAACAGGTTAATCATCCATAATTTAAATAAATCATCGACCGGTACACAAATATGGACAGGTTGGAAGCATTACTCTACAATTTTATGCAAATACCACTTATATGAATGCAAAATATCTAGGAAGGCACTTATCTTAATAGAGCATTATATCCTCTTTTCATTCTTTTAATTCAAGGCAATAGCCTTCGAGCTAGGGCTGTGGACAAAACCAGCCTTCTGATGTCTAGAAACGGGATGAGTCACACCGGTCAAAACAGTTCAAATTAACCAAACATATCATGACGCACATCACGCTTTCAGTGAGTACGCATATTCAGGGCAAACAAAAATTATTCACCAACATAGTGTTAAGTAGCAGTTTCTAGCTCACTGTATTGTGCATGTGCTATGGCGCCATGTCGCATGCACTATTTTCTCGTTGTTCTCGAAGACCAAGTCAAACGAACATAAAAAACTGTATTGCTAAGTGAAACTGGTAGTCAATTCATGAACGGAGTACCTCATCTTTTGATTCCTTCATAGCCGCATCCTCGTCGTTCAAATAGAAGGCAATTCGATTCACAGTAATCGTAAATCAGATTTTTCGTAGTGGTCATTCCAAGATCAATTCTCGTAAGTCTTTTGGAACCTTCGGCAAGTGGACATCTATCGGTAGGTTAAACAACATACATTTCCAACGTTGTTGATAAATAAGTTTAGAAACGTACCATTGTGTTTGGTAGAAATGAAATGTTCGCCGACTCTCCGATTTTAGGCTCAGTTTGAAAAACTAGGAAACTTGATGGAGAAGATGTGTAGATCAAAAATGCGTAGTGGGCCTTGTAAACCTGCTTCTACTCATTCCGTTCCAGATTATAGCCCACCAAGTAGAGAGACATTCCTTGCCCTCCTGGAAGTGCATGACAGTGGATTTTTGGCTACAACATATTGGAGCGATTGCTTTCTAGTTTAGGAGGACAACATTTTTAGAGGATTATTATGAGTCCCTGCATACGTGAGTTTTTGTCAGATTTCCTGCAGCGATGGTAACTTATTCGTACCTTCCGTATCTATAAATAAATATGACTAGGTCATCATTCCACTGCGCAGTCGAAACAGCTCCAATGACTCATGAAGTTTAAATTTCAGCTTTGTTAAACACATTGCGCACTAAGAAACTAGTCTTAATTGAGTCAATCAAAGCATTTCCAGCTCTATGGAGTTTACCAAATGCGATTGTATTTGAAAAAAGTTGTATTGTGGAATGCAGTTATTTTTCACAACACGGTTACCGTCGAAAACCAAAATTTCCATTGTTTTTCCCACATTTTTCAATAATGGAATCAAACTAAAACTAAAACAATGTGTAATTCTAACAAAAGAAAAACAAGACGAAACGGAAACAAACTCATCCATATCATCACTTAAAACTGCAATCTCGAGGCATAATTCCTGAGATGTGCCGTATTGCTCATAAAAATTCGGGTTTTACTATTACCTTGCAGCAAAACCGCAACGTTAATATACAGGAAATTCTAAAAATCGATAAAGGTAACTGATAAAACTCGAATACCTCTGATTAACACTCCCAGGAAATGACTTCATGAATAAGGGTTGAATGAAACTATCGTCTACTAGCTGTATCAAAGCATAGTATCAAAATGGAAAATATGTAAGGTAAAATAGAGCCAAAAGAATAAAATCGCGGGCCTTCTAAGCATTTAAAATGTCAACATCTACTTGCCACTGTCTTAACCAAGGAAACCAGCAACCAAGACTTCCCTGAGGTTCACAATGTCTGGATTGGATGGTCCAAATTACAACATCGCTTTCTCATAAATTAACAAATAAGGAAATACCAACTCCGGCGATGTGACATTAAGTAATGTAGGACGATTAAGGGATAGATTTGACGAGGCGAAGCAGCGCTTAAAGGGTGCAGAAGTATGAAAATGTGAAAATATCAACGATCTACGCACATATGAAGCTGAACAATTGCTATAATTGTACAAAAGCATTGAAAAGAAGAGCTTCCATTGCGTTGATGGACTCATAAAACAATAGGTGATGCTCCCCTGCATAGAGTTGGGCAATCGCGTGTCTTTTAGGCCAATTACTTAAATTACTTTATAAATCAAGTAGTTTACATTTATTTCTGGTTCTTATTGACCATGACAGCTCACCAATTTAAAATATTTGAACTCTAATACTGAAATCAAATCAAACTTCACGACAAGACCTCAAAAACTTATCTTCATCATCCCTCATAACTGCATTGTCGTGGCATAATTATTGCGATAAGCTGTCCTTGAGTGCAGAATTCAGGGGAGGTTTCTATAGTGAGAAATGAAGGCACTCAAATTAATCAGGCAATGCAATTCTCAAAATCAATTCTCCTGATTCAGGTTTTACAGTTGTTTTGCAACCAAACAATCACGTTTATCTGTGATGGGTTTCAACATTTAAAGACGGTCACAAATTTACTTAAAATACCCCTGGTCATAACGCCAGGGCAGAGTAGCGATAGCGCAGGAAAAATCAAACATTTGTGGTAACTTGTCAGTAGCACTTTTGCACGAATACTTCGATCAGATTTCCTCCATTACGGAATTATTTTTCAAGACTCCTGAGTTCATGTATAGGTCTGACTAAGTCATCGTCCCAATAGATGCGTGTCACCACCCAGTGACCTCAAACTTCATGACTCATGGAGATAAGAATCAATTGTGTACCACCTAATGAAAGGTGTGACCGAGCACGTTGGGTCAACTAAGTAATATTGAAATATAAATATATGTTTATAAAAATCATGTTTTATAGCTTTACTTAGTTTGCATAAATAATAAACATTTCCTTGACGAAGGCGCCACAGTTGAGAGCGAACTTTTCCTTGGTCTGAAGCACTTCTCGCTACCTACCTTGAGCTAATGCAAACAAATCAAGCTGTATTGCTAATTCCAAATTAAAAACGAGACAATAGAAGGGAACGCATCTCTATTGTCCATCATAACTGCATTTTAGAGGAACGCTTCCTGCACTGTCCAGTATCTATACAAAGGACATCCTGACGCTTTCTTAAGTGAAAAGGATTTTGCGTCAATCAAATGTAAAACATGCATCATACAGCTCCTCTTCTCTTGCAAAGCACCTTCTGTGCGAAGCTTCAAAATTAAAAAAATGTGGACTCTCCAAATCTATGCGCAGTACCAAATTAGAAAATAATATATGTATAAAATCTGAAAACTAGAGGCTAAACAAGAGA
>JAUOZQ010001160.1:0-17243 GCA_030710315.1 Anomotaenia brevis
TCTTAAGGCACTAGCAGTAGGTTATTCAGTAACAATGCCTGCAGATAAATTCAGTAAAAGACCAATCTTGCTCGGATATTCGGCCTTTCAAGTCACTTGAAGTGTGGTTACTCCGTCTGAAAAAGTCTGTCATTCATGTTTGTCTGACGGATACTGCTAGTGTGTACCTCTCTAGTCTGAAATACGAACTGGTACTGGCAGGAAAAAACGATCTATGATATCCACAAACTGAGTTTCTGTCCAAGGTGGTAAGAGTATTCCTGTGAGAATATGATGAACTATCCCAAGAGTGCAGGAAGCGGAGACCACCGGCCTACAGTATTTATTACGAGCGCATACTCCAGAAAACCGCAAGGCACAGGAACCAGAAGGTAGTAGTCGATAAGCAACATGGCAAATCGGGGAACTAGGCACATGGCAGGCTTTGTGGCTCACTGAATTTCAAGCTGAATTGAGTGTGTACAGTGTGAGTTCTGCTCTCTCTTTATTAAGAGCTTAAATTCGGCTTATTCCCAAGGCCACCACAGATGCTTGGTTATGTAGGAAAGTGGAACCGATTCAAATTCAAGGAATCGGATCTAACAGACGCTTCGATTTTAGCAAAACTGAACTCAAAAGAGCAGAGCATGCAAAGTAGAAGCTTGTCCACAGGGACGCCGAGGAGGAAATAATGGTGATACAGGTTAGTTAAAGCTGAGCTTAAGAATTGAAAATTATAATAAACCGTTTTACAAAAAATGTGATAAATCTTCAGCTGATGCATAAACAACAACTTTGTTTATTCAAGTTCTCATGTATTATCTTTTATTTATAAGCTTATGTTATGTTACGGATACTTGACACTTGTTTTATATGAAAAAAGTTGGGAGTTAATTTTATTCTATTCATATATCCTCTGACACTATGTGAACAAAAATTCCATATCATGTCGGACCTCGGACTGCAGATTGCACTCTCACAACTCAGTCCACCATTTCTGAAGTACGCCTTATCAACTTGACAAACTTCTCGCAATTACTCCGTGTTGTTTTATGAGTCACAATGTCTTAAGTCCATAGGCCGAGACCTTAGCGTTCGTCCACCAAGATCACGCTATTATTCTGGCTCTGTTCCAAGGAATGTGCTGTCGAGAACGTTAACTGCATTTGAAATTCTAAGAGTTACCATCGAAAAATGTACTTTTCGTAGATAAAAGTCAATTAACATTCATTTTCCCGTCTACCTCACCTCATTACGAATATCCAAAGCATTTTAGGAATGCCGTTTTCAAAACACAGGGTGAACATTTATGTGAATCTGCTTTCTTGCCAGAGTACTCTGCCAGGGAAAAGTCATAGATTATTTCTCAATACAAGAGAATTAAAAGATTCCCATTGATGAAATCAATATTTTGAATTCGACTTCAATTCCGTCCAGCTTTTTCTCAGACTATCAAGGGCCTTACTTCAACTAAGTTCACTTCCTATTGATTTATTTAAAAAAAGAAAAGAAATTAAATTTTTAACTGGTGCTAGAAATGTTGTGTACAATGCTCCCATAGAATTTTTCAGGGATAGAATCCACTAGAAAGTTCTTTTGCATTACCTTTCATGCATATCACATGCATTTCTGCTTGTTGGAATTTATCGCTTTAAAAATATTCAGGTTGACTTTAAAGAAAGAGTAAGATCATCAAAATCTAACAATATTTCCAAATAATCTAGCAATATAAAGAGGTGGGTAGAACTTCCCCCACTAATTATCAGTTTTGCTATCAAAAATATTAAGGAAAGACGAATTTTAAACAGATATTTTATAAATTTTCTACTATTCTGAAATGTGGGAACCCGACTAGTTAATATTCTTCTCTCATCGCTAAAGCAGAACATTCCAAAAATGTGCAGTCTACCAAGATGTTTAGTTGGTGTTGGCTTGATTAAGCTCAAAATGCTCATCACCGGCTCAGCGCCACTTGAGCTATACGATCGCGGCAATCTAGTGAAATGGCCTTACGTTGACCTGATAATAGCATCGCATTGTTAAACGGAACATCTGAGTACCCTTCAGATAAGTGCTTTTACCCAAATCCACCTGGCCAATTTGTTCACCGATAAATCGTGTCACCATATGCCTACTACATATCCATTTACTGATTAACGGACTGCGTACAAATAAACACCCTTTTCGGTCGCTTCCTCTTTTCTCAGGCTCAGGAAGGCTTAACGTATCTGGAATAGACGAAACATCTTGCAGATTATCAGAGTAATTGCTCTGTCCTGCAAAAAGCTTAGTAGCCCTATTGACACTTCTACCCATGGGCAAGTGAATCCAATAATTACCCAATTTGTTTACCAATAAGGCAGGTCTTAATACTGCCTTAACACTTCTTTACACATCTCCAACAGACACTTTGGACACTTTTCGTTTCAAAAGTTGACTAGCAAAGAAAGCGAAACTCTCGTTATTCCTTCCCTTAAGTTATATCGGGCTGGAATGTTATCTTGACCCGAAGAGTGGAGTCTTTGAATATTCACAGTATTTTCTCCGGAGCTACAAGCCATGTTGATTTTACGTTGACTATAGGTCGGAGCCGTCTGCTCAGCTGAGTGAATAAAGCAATTATTGTCTTTTTTCCTTTACAATGAAAGCAAATTTTAGGTCGTTAAAGCAGGCAAAGTTTAAAATTTTTACAATTTGTTGGATAGGTGCCAAATTTTTATGTTAATGTTGCCATCTGTCAATGTATGAAGAGATATATGTGATATTTTTCATGTGGCATTTACCTTTTAACCACGCGAATTTCAACGTACACTAGATTGCACTAGGTCACGCTTTGAACTAAACAGATAATTCGCTATGCAGTAATTTATCTTTAGCAATCAAAGCATCTTTTAGCATAAATTTGATTTATACGTGTTATCATTTGCCATTAGATGTGGTCCTTTCGTTACCCTGCTTGAGTGAATGAAAAAAGTTAGTTAATCTTTAGGGATGATATGGTTGATGGCAAAGAATCGAAATGATCTCATGATTACATTCGCCGAAATGAAATACGATTAAATATGCAGGATTGATCAAGAGGCATAGCATGATCTACGTTGATATTTGAAATATAAAAAATAAATGTTTGCAATAAGGAGTAGCAATGCTAAGATTATGCAAGTGAGGTGTGCAAGGGTCAGATCTTTTTCGCACACTTCAATCCTTTGAAATATTTTGATATATTATTGGAAAACATCCCTGTAAACTTTGATTTCGTTCCTTTATTACTCTAAGACAGGTTCTGTCCAGTTTTAATGTTTGTGTAATGTGAAGCCAAAATAAAGTTTTCTCAGACGGGTAGTAAGGGATTTATCCCTTATGAGGATTCCTTAAATCAGAATGTGTAGAATTATCATTTTTACAGTTTGTTCTGTCCACTGATTTTTCTATATCATTTGAACTATCAAAACATTGAGAATATATTAGGCATAATATAAATCCAGTTTCTTGCAAGTACAAGCAAGCAATGATCAGCAGTATATAAGGCCTCTAACCCAAAAACTCATTCACTCACTGTTAAGTTATAAATGGCTGAAACACTCTTCCTTATTCTACTGGCATTCAGTGCAGCTTCTTCTAAGTCTGGTAAGTCCCTGTCTTTCAGAAGTCGAATTCAGATTCAGTTAATGAGGTAAATGATGGAGACAGGAATATGGAAAAGGGAGCAAGTGCTGCGATGTTCAGTGCACTGGGGAAAATTTCAACGGAAGTGACTAAGTTCAAGGCTCTGAGTTTACGTAAAGGATCCTGGGTTACAAAGTGCTCACACTTGACAGTCGAAAATGCTAATTTTGCCTGCAATATTTCAATGCCGTAATTCAGGTTCCATTTGTAAGTTTCTCTACATACTGAATATATATCGGCAAAAGTGAGTATCACAGGATTGCTACTGCGAGCAACTTTCGCTTTTAACATAATGGAACAATTAAACTCGTTCGCGTGGATGAGTGCACCAGCGATTTAGTCGTACTACCAGCCCAGTTCCCATTAGGAAACGCAGACGACGTTATGAACGCATTCAAAAAAGGTCTGAATAGCTGTATACCCAGGTGTCAAGTCAGGTTTTAACGGAGCAACTATGTCTCTAAGTCTCATGCTGATGTAGCTTTTGAAAATTCCTAATGAGCATCACATTTTGCATGGTATTCTGCATCATCCACCGTCCACAGTTGCCCCATCACTTCTTTTTAGTTTTCTCTTCAAGTAATTATCCTCTCTGTCCTATTCTTGAGTCTGTTTCAGCATAAATATAGCCCTTCTCACTGATTGCATTGCACGATTGGATTCGTTTATTGATTAGACTTTGGAAAGGAGCACTATTTAAGCTGTTACCATCACCCTGCACATTGAACGTCCTAACTGGGATTCATTAAGACTGTACTATTTGCAAAGATTGCAAATGCTAGCGGATGAGTGTTTCGCAGTGGTTGCATATATATTCTAAATCACCTTGCCTCCAGTGAGGAATAAGACAGAAACAGTTAGTACATTGCATCTCTCGGGTCAATTTTGCAGAAGTTGATCAGACTAATAACGAGTAATCGGATAACTCATACACTTTGCAGGACTTTGGAATACTTAAATCGTATTAACTTACTTGCATTCCAAGCAAGTAAACAAGCAGAAATACAGGTCTTGGAAGCTGAAATGAGGCTTTTTTTACCGAGTGTAATGCCCTGGGATTTTCAATTTTACTTCAGTCGATTGCAGGTGTCAGAGGAACCGTCCAGGTTTTCAATTGATTATCCAGTGAGTTCGCGTAATTTAAATAACTTTTTGTGTGAAGTAAATCTTTATAAAATGAGCATCCTCAATTTTAACTATCAACGGATTCACCTGATCGACGAATTCAATCTCTTGCCCGACAATAACTACGGACTGACCTCTACAAGACTCAGGCAGCCATTACATCCACCATCCACCATCCACTTCCGACTTGGGTGCCATGTAAGTGTTGAGGGCAGATGGAGAGCAAATTTTCCCAAATTCCACACACCTCCCCGCCTTCTTCTCCTTAAGGCCGATTAGGAAGCAGGCTGCAGTATTTGCTCACAGGAAACAGCTCTAAATGCAATGTTAGTGAAATAAGAAAAACCTACCAATTAACCTTGATTCAACTTTCAAATGGAATTGCTAGTCAACCTTTTTGAACTAAACCTCTAAAAGTGAAACAAGAAATGAACTAGTGACGAGATTATTATGCCTTTTCCGATAGCTTATGAAACTACTCCCCATTCAGCCACAGGAGGAAGATATACAACTGAAATGCTTGCAGGGATTAGAGTAGGCAGAAACCATGTATTCTTGAGAACTAGGGTAATTTCGCTTCTAACGAAGAAGATTCCGAGTAACTGATTGAAATATACTTCGGACAATAGGGTTGTGCTGCAGTTCAAGCGTGTTAGGAATGCCGGTTTTCCAAACGAAAGGTGAATTTCAGTGTGAACCCACTTTCTTGCCAGGGTACTCTGCCAGTCGAAGGCTGCACATCAATTCCCAATACCTCAAAATTAAAGTTATCTCATAATTAAACCAATAATTTGTATTCTATTTCGAATCCGTCTAGCTTTTCTCGGACATGTAAGGGCCTTACTTTAACTAAGAAAATTTCTTATTAATTTGTAGGAAAAGAAAAATATTTTGAAATATGAAACTGGGGCAAATGGTGCTGTTTACTATGCACCAAAAAGGAATCGGAGTGACACATGTAAAGCCCTTAAACTTATTTAAGGTTCCCAGATTACGGTCTGCTAGCCCTTGAATTTATAAAATGCTAATTTCACTTGCCACATTTCCATGCCCAAAATCACGATTACCCTTTAAGAAAAGTAAATCCTAAATGCCAATGCCAGTTTTACCAGACTGAACTACTTTATGACTCTCAAGTGTTGCTCCCAATTGGCAAATCACCATGAGATGACGTGACGTGACGTGTATATCAATTACCCTCCACTAAATAACACTTCCCTTCCTTCCTCCCATTCTTCCGTCCTTCTAGTTATTCTTTCTACTGCTATCCTTAATAGTTTTATGGTCAATTAAGCCTACTTAAATGTGTGACACAAGTTTTAATAAAGTTTTGAAACCTAAATTCCATTGGAATCTGGTAAAATGAAATATGAGAGTACATTAATAACTAGTCAGTCCTGGTAAATGTTACACAAAGCATTACTGGCATCTATATATACATTTACGAGGAAATTGACTTATTCCTCTGTAGTTATTTTGCTGTCTATAAATGTAATATCCGACTCCGGTTAGTAGGCTTTGGTAATCTTACAGATTTTACAGGATTAGAACTCCTTAAATGCATAAATCCACCAGAAAGTCCTTTTGCAGTGGAAGATACGACCTTTCAGCATATTACATGCAATTCTGCTTGTTGGAACTTATCGTCTTATAAATATTCACTTTGACTATAAAGCAAGAGTAAGATTATCAACATTTAACTTGACAATATTTCCAAATAATCTCGCAATAAAAACAAGTGGGTAGAATTTTCTCCTAATATATCAGTTTTGCTATCAAGCCAGGCTAATGAGATATTTTCGAAGAGTTGAGTCACATCTCTCTTTGTCTTTTAACAACGTTCTAGCGAAGGTGACAAAACTCTCGTTATTCCATCCGAAGCTAAATCCGACTTGAAATATATCGTCGGTGAGAAAGTGGCGACAACAATTATACACTATAATTTTTTCCGGTGCTCAAAGCCGTCTGAAGTTGCGTCGACTAAAAGTAGGAACCCATCCACTCACGGCAATGCTATTGTCGGTTATAGTTCCTTTGAGGGAAAGAGATTTAAAAGTCAAAAGACTTTAATTTAAATATTATCAATCTTCGTTTGACGTATAGCCAATTTATCGCTGAAGATACCAGTGATTGCTTTTACGAGTCAATCAACATTGATCCACTTCAATTTCAATATACACTTATATCGATTAGGTAACGGTTGAACTAAATGGCAGCTGAAGCACTTTTAGAGAAACTTTGATTTTTTAATATCATCGGCTTGTTTTTTAGCTGTTTTGGAATGGGAATAAATTATTATTAGATATGAATAATATTTGCTTTGTCCTAAAATGTTCCTGAGATATTTCGGCCTAACCGATTTCAAAGTTTGTATTACTCTTTTATTGCAAATACCAGATAAGCACCAATGCAAGCGTGATTTTGTGGTTGTAGTTCTGGGTTTTATGCAATATCTTAAAAAAAGTATTTGGATTTTCAGGAGCATTATTTCATTATTAGAATTTAACGCTCAGCTCTTTACACTAATACTACCTAAGGCTACGATTGTGTGACTGCGAGCATGTGGAGTGAATTTTTCACTATGCTGTTTCAAAGCATCTACTTTAATAAGGCGGAGCTCCCGTTCTGTTATCTGTTAACAATTCTTCTAGTTAGAGAGTTTTCATTTTCGTCTTTTCACAACTGTTAATGGGATGCTCTATTTTCCTAAAGGCTTATTAATGTAGCCGTTAAATATAGAAAAAACTACTTCAACTAAGAATATGTTGTATTATTAGACGAAATAGTGGTATTTCTTGATGTAGCTTTGGAAATTCAACCAAGTCAATAAAGTTAATTTTCTCCATCCGATTAACATTTTCTAGTAGCAAACCAAATTAAACCCTTTTGAGTTTAAAATCACCATTTCGATGTATTACAATGGGGTGTTTTTCACAGTCTTTTAATTCAAGATCCCATAAATGATTGTCAGATATATGGCAAGCACTTGAAATGCAAATGACATAATTGTCGTTTGACAGTGGATTGATAGTGATCTCCACCTACACTGACCCATGGCGAGATCAAAAGCCAACTTGGCTACTCATCATGCAAATTGGGACATTTTTTGACTCAGATAGCCATTACGCCAAGAGATTTTCATCACTGCCCTTTCAATGTATGGGAAGTATACTTTGAAATTCTACTATCTATTGCAAACAGACAATCATATTTAATTCAACTGATCCCTATTATCATGTTTATTAAAAAACTCCTTTGAAAGCAGCGAAGTGTATTTTTGTTTCCTAATAATACATTTTTGTATTTAATAAAGATGGCAATAGTGAAACCTAGAAGAAATATATAATCGAACATTTGGAGCCACAAAACATGGTGAAGCAAGTAAAATTTTAAGTGATAATGAATTTACCGGCAGTCCGACTTCGATCTTATAAAGCAGGAGTACCAAATTTGGGAAAATACATATTCAACATAAGTATTTGAAAATAAATCTTTGCTTGCGGTTGTCCCGAGAAATTCCGCAATAGTTGTTTTGACTACGTATTCAAAAAAATGCAATCAATCATTCTAAGGTTGGCATCATTTTTATAAATACCATAGTTTATCAGCAGATGTAAGGAACTGCAAAACGCTAAGGTTGTTAGTTCAAACGTTATTTTCACGTCGTTTCCTCAATGATCGATTGTTTTTAAAAGAGTAAACCAAATTCAAATACCCACCTGGTGTAATATTATACTTTATAATTAAACGAACAAATGCGCAGATATAATTTGCTAGAACTAATTGTAACAAGATAAAGGCGAAATTTACATGCCTCATAGGATGTAAAATTGTAGGTCAAAATTCATGCGAACTTGAGCATTCCGCGATTTCAGGAGAATAATTCTTTGATTTTAATTTAGGCAAATAAATTGCTTGTGTTCTAGTTTTTCAGAGAAAAATCTGAATGCTTACCGGATTTTTCCAAATCTACCGACACTAGTATCTAATGACAATTGTACTCGAGGAAAAAATTCGTTCGTTTGTTGCTCCCCAAGCGAATTTGCCGTTTGAGACTTTGTTCTTAAGGGGTCCTTTCAAATTAGAAGAAGAATATATCAAAACCACGTAAGACCTTTGAGTACATATCGGTTTTCTACTCACAGTGAGGTTTTTCGTTTTGTAGAGAATGGGTTAAGAATGCTAAAGAGCTGCTTAAGATTAGATGAAAGTCCAGCAAAAAATATAAACGGTTTATTTTAACTATCGTAGTATCCACCGAAGAAGGCTTCGTAGCCACATTGCTGACGGGTTTGTGACCGAAAAAATATTTCAACATAATCATTGCCTTTCTCGAAACGGAGGAAGGAAAACGAAGGCTCGCATCCACTTCAACTAATCAAAAAAGAGCTATTGTTGCAAAAACCAGGCCTTTTATTTATTCTTTAAACTATGTATTAACAAATTTCGTGACAAAATTTGTCAAAAGGCTTTTTAAAATAAAAATTTGCTTTTTTCTTATATATCTGCTATGGTGTCACTAAATTTTGCACTTTTAAATAAAGTAAGCTGCTGAGATCAGGCCTGGTTTTCTCAGGTTGTTTTTAGAGTCTCATCAGTAGGCGTTAAGACAGCGATTGCCCAGAAAGTGTAAAGCTCATTAATATAATTGCATGTTTTCAGGTTTTTAAAAATGGCTTAGGACTATTATAGATAATTCTGACTTACAATTGTTGAGTATTATGATAAAATGTTTAAGTATAAATATGATGAACAATGTTTGCTTGCTGCCTGAAACAATGCTTCGAATAAAAAAAAATTAGATAGAAAGAAAAGTAATAAGAAATATGTTCAAATAAATAATCTTTCCAAAATAGGAAATGCTTAGTATTTTTTATTCCTTTTACGGTGTCGGTTTTGATGCAGAAAAAAAATGAAAATGGACACCCACATTTATCCATAATATTAGAGAATGAAGCCTCTTTTTGAAATACATTAAAAATAATTTTTAGCTCAGAGTGCCAAATATACCGCGAAACACACTACATATCATAGAAAAGTGAAATTAGTGGTTTACTTAATATTCTCATATTTTCGAGATTTGAAATTAATGAAACAGCGTTTCCTTAGAAAATCTAAAATTGTCCAATAGATTTTAGTTTGATTTATTTATCAAAGATTGAAAGGTATAGTTTTTATTAAAATATTTATCAAAAAATCAATTTGCAATTTTTGGTTAGACAAGCATTAACACATATGCTCAATATACTTTATGCAAAATTCAGTGCTTTAAAAGAAAAAATATTCGTTAACACGATCGCTTGAATATTCAAAATATGAATAAAAAATGATTTATGTAAAAGTGGAAAAAAGCAGGAATTGAACTACGAAAAATTGCTATTAATGCTATTCATTTTGTTTCATAAATGGTCAAATTTAAATTTATTTCCAAAAACAATAATTAAGTAAAATATTATTATCTTTTATTTTTTTGGGATTTTAAACACCAACGCTTTCAAATAATTTTTAAAGGCATAAATCAAGCATTTATTGTCTCATTTTTGTCTGCAAAAAGTCAACTTGCATTCATAATCGTAAAAAAATCAATGTTATGCTTCGAGTTTAAAGTTATTCAATGCACTGATACAACATTGCAGATATATTTACTATTTCATCACACGTACAGCTTTTAAAGAACATTTAAAAAATGTTATTCTTTTACATATGTACGATTTAGCAATTAACAAGCTCGATGCAGATTAAAGAAAGAACAATCTAAATTTAAATAATTTATTTGATTTGAAAATCCTATAAATAAAACATGCATATGCATTGACAGTGAATATATAAAGTCTACATGTATTTCACATCTTCAAGATCTTTTCAGTTGAAAGATAACAAGTTTGTTTAAATCTCCCTCGCGTTCGCGACCATTTAAATGGAAAATAATAAACAGCCATTTACATCATTTGTTTTTAATATACTAGTTAAGTTTTTTTAATAAATAACACATTTTTGAAATGTATGCAGATTACAGGCAACGTCAGACACAGAAACATTATGTAAGCATGCTATTTTAACGAGTTAATGGGTATTTAACGCACAATTTTCATATTAGCACATACGGTGCGCTTTTCATCGTTTTTGGAATTCAGTGTTTTTTTGCATCAGGTATATCTTTATGTTGTTTTTTTAATTTAAAAAGTTAAGGTTTTCTTACATTAAGTGGTTAAAACAAGCTTTGGAGGGTATGCTTAATGAATTAAAAGTCACATATGGTTATTTGCAATAAAAAAGACGTTTAATGCCAAGGTTTGTTGCCTACATAAGGTTTAGCAACTTGATAAATATATTTTAGACATTTAAATGAATTTTAAACATTTTCTTAATAAAGATGACTGCTCGTATGTTTTAATGCGGTTTGGTGATACAGGTATATACATAAGGTCGATCTTGAGAAATTGTAAAGTTTTTTAATCCCAGACAATTTGTTATCCAAGGCAATTATTAGGTAATCATTGTACGTTACTACTTTTATTACCGTCATTGGACGAAAACGAAGTATAAGTGTTTTCACGATTTTTCTGCGCTTCAAACCATGAAAATTCATCTAAATTATACCGTGGTTGCATTATTTTTAGTAAAACAAGTAAATCAGAAATTTCCGGTAAATTAAACAATAGTTCAGTAAACAATACTATTGTGGCATTAATGTAGCATTTACAATATTTTAAATTATAAAGGGTAGTACTGTTAATGATAAAAATAACAATTTTCTGATATTTCTCCTTGTCAAAATTACAAATATAAATAATTGCAATTTTTGAAGGAATATTAACACACTAAAATTATGATCAAATTGGTGAAAAAAATAAAAGATTTTCTCAAACAATGTGTGATTGGAATAATGTAATTGAAATTTTCTTTTGAAATAACTTCATTCTCTTATATCAAAATAAATAAAATTATTATCATTTTTGATTAATTTTTTTTTCTCTGACAACTGGCTTTTTTAAAATAGATTTAAGTATATGAATACATACAAATTCTACTAAAATATGGAAGTAAGCATAACACGCATAAAAATAGTTTATAGATAGTTGAAATTTTCTCATGCCTTTATGAGCATTTTTCAATTTTTTTTAATCATTTAAGGATGGCACTCCAAGTTAATTAATTACAACTATTCAAGCATTTTTTTTGCATTTCCTGGCATCTCACTAAAAAATTTTATTTTGGAATCAGCCGGTTGGCGATACGATAACACTCCTGTGTCACCACAACCTGCGTACCTTATAGGGATTTATTGAAAAAAAGTGGCCAGTTGTGGAGAACACATGTTTAATGGATAGAATAGACCACCGAGAGTTGGATTTAGTTGGTATGTTTGCGTCTCAGCCAGCGCCGGAGATCCCTTATACTCGTGCGTACCCACCGCTCAGCAACCGCTAGGGTTCAAACGTCTCCTATATTTGCGAGGCAAGACGAAAATGGACAGTACATCTTTATAATGAAGGTGACCCTCACAGACGTTGAACACCTTTACCGCATGTTAAAGTTAAACCGACTCCTTTGCATTTGTCGGATGACAAGTATTTTCGCAACACTGCAATTACGGGTAAATGGCTAATTTTTGTTCACGTATTAGTCATTCAACATTAGTACAAACACCTCCATTCTGCAACATCTCAAAGGGATAGAATGGATCTAGGTTACCTCATAGTCTCAAGATTGGTAAGGATTGACGTCCACAGTCTCCTGTTGGCATGGTACAGCTCGTTCAATTATGGGACTCAGGTTTCACTCATCGATCCGAAGCCCTCCGACAATAGTTTCGTTAGCCAGTATCTGGAAGTCTTATTCGTCTGAAGGGTGGTCATCATTGGCCGCATAGTGATATTTGCGCTTACTTTCCGCCCCATCAGTCTTTAAGTTGAAGATCCTTCCCATTACATTGGATGCGTAGTAGTGAGCTAAGCCTTCCCATTTTTAAATCCTATAGAGCCCGTTTCGGAGCGTTGTCAGACCATCACACTTAACTGTTGGATTGAGGTGTGCCAACTTTTTATGTACCCTTTGGTGCAAAATTGATTAAACTACGCCATTTGAATTTGATTCGACCGCTACGTGATAACAATGTTCATATGCAGGACCTTAAAAGCTTTATGGATATATTGACACACATTTTTTGTCACTGGCCTGAAATGTCATAATGCACTATTAAGGTATTGATATACCTTTGCACACCTTGATTTTCGTGTGATCGTAAGACTGTTTCTTCAACATCATGGGGGGAGGAATGTGCTATGCGTTTTGGTTATGTTCCACCCTTGTGACTTGGACTCTGGTCTGATTCGGCGTCTTCCTCTGCTTGTACGACGAATCATCTGAGCTAATATGATTATTATTTGGAAGCTTGATGACCTTTGTTTACAAATGGTTTTGGTCATTGCAAATAGGCAAAACTATTATTACTCGAATGTCACTCCTAGACATGAATGCACTGCTAAGGAGCAAGCTTAGGAAATAGTGGGGCTGAACATTACCATTCAAAATTCACCGTTAAAATGTTTCAGTGCATCTAGGAAACTTTTCACATGACTGTATAGCCTTCATATTTTTAAAAATAGCTATATCAATGATTTTTCAGTTTGTTCGTCGGGATCATCTGTCTTGCAAGTAACCATAAGAGACTATATTTAAAAAAAATTGTTTAACATTTTCAGGTACAGCAGGATAGTGGTTCCTCAGATTTGCTTCACGGATTCGATCTTGAAGATTGAGGTAGAAATAAGAGAAGATTTTGATGCCGATGGGCTTAGTGAAAGACGTCAGTTATCCAAATATGTATGTATATATAAGCTTTGAAATTCCACCTCTCATATGCGGCCTATTGCACTTTTACCAACAAATCGAAATGCATTTTTGATGGTCATAAACGCCAGGTTGCATCTTTCCTGCCTTTTCACATTATTTTCAGTCATTATAAAGACTAGGTATATACGTGTTTGGTGATGTACTTTAGGAAAGATAAAAAAGCAACATATGAATAGAATGGCTGTAAGTGAATTTATGTAAACCTTGGCAACCTTTGGTAGTTTTGGGCTCAAACCATTCATAGCCAGAATTGCACGCTCAAACCTCTCAGAAACACAGGAAATTACACTAAGACCACAAAACGGTGATGAAATTCAACTTGATCAATTATTGAAACTAACTTCGAAAATGCTTAACAGGATTTTATCAAGCCACTGAGTGTTTTTTTCGACCAAATACTTGAGATATATTTCACAATTACGCATCAAATTTTAACTATATGTTTTGAACGAATTCGCAGTTTAGTGGTACTCATAATCCACACAGCATATTTGTCGCTTTTAAAAAATAAATTCATGTGCGAGATTTAGGGAAGAGGTGTTGAACATTGCTTTTTGATCAAAACCAAAATAATTGACAGCAGCTAATATATTTGTAAGCCAACGATTAGAATGAGGGAATTCATCGATTATCAAGAATACCTAATAAAATGTAACATTTGGTCCTTTGTTTCATTTGTTCAAAATTCACAAAGAGCATCTATATATATAATGCCCCAGAAAGAAACTGAAACTGAGATTGGTGTGTTCTTCGAATCAAATCGATCCAAAGAAAGCTTGCGAAACGAAGGAGCAGATAGTTTGTTAATAAAATCATAGAATTCACTATTAAAAAAGAAAGCACACTCATCATGCAATTTAGTCACATTTTCCGAGAGGAATTATGGGATCGCTTTTTAGATAAAAATCCAGCTCCTCTTAGATCATCAGCCACTGTTACCCATTGCCAGGACATTATCGTTTTGAAATTTACAATTTTGCAACGATTTTGGGAGGAGAGCTACTTTAACAAAAGCAATGACGAGAAATGTACTCGGTAAGGGACGCCTTCGGATGCTATCTTGCACTTTGGGTAAACGTTGATAGACGTAGGTACGAAGCCGGCTACGACAACAAGATTACATCACTCTTTCCAAAGGAAGGCTCTAAAGTGCCTCATGCCATAAACACCAGTGTTTTCAGTGTTTCTGACAATCTACACTTTGACTGTCTTTTCCTGAAATTTCGGA
Source organism: Anomotaenia brevis (assembly GCA_030710315.1). Taxonomy (NCBI): domain Eukaryota; kingdom Metazoa; phylum Platyhelminthes; class Cestoda; order Cyclophyllidea; family Dilepididae; genus Anomotaenia; species Anomotaenia brevis. The sequence continues at coordinate 14,855 of JAUOZQ010001160.1, forward strand.
CTCTATCCTGCGAATTCTTAACATGCAGAGACAAATCCCACTCGATATGCACTGGACCAAAAATTATCATAGTTACGAGATAAAGAAATTTCTTCCGTTCAGATCTACAAAAAGAAAAGACAATTTAAGTAAATTCCAGCTTAGTCAAGAAATTCTAAGCTTCGATCTCAAGGTTCCCTGAAATAGAGTCACATTTAACGTTTAGGATGTGTTAAAAATTTAACATAATGAAGCATCATAGTGTTTTCCATGGACTCATGCTCACCCGATCAGTTGCATAATTCCATTACGGAGGTCACGTTCAGTCCCAGAGGTCAGTCCTAAGAGGTCAGAGGAGTTTTGCATGTGCCTGATATTTCATGGCTAGCGGTAATCCTGAAAATTTCTTCCCAGATGATAAATTTATCGCTTTATTAATACACACGATTTAAGCATAACACATTCACAGCTACGTAAACCCAATAAGGATTATGCAGGTTTAACTTGATCACGGGGAATATTCATGAAGCATAAGTCTATCAGTAATGTAAACACTCATTAAGACCGGAAATTTAATTAGAACTGTACTCCTGCTCCTCTTTAGCTGTGAAGACAACAAGCGGGAAAGTTGTTTCTGCAGGGCTTTTGGATTTTCAACATCGACTACGCGTTTCGCTTAGAACAACTGATCTCCAATTATAAAAAATGTTTTTCAATCTCATATAAGCTTGCAAAGAGTTTGCTGGGCATGAGAAATTCAGTTGCTATCAAACAATTATTTGGGATAAGTCTGCTTTGATACCTAAATGGCAGAACAGGTTTTTTCAAAGAGAATTCAATTACTACTAGATGTTGCGATACATTTCAAAGCCCAAATAAGGCCTTGATACATGATTTGTCCTTCATAAATCAGATAGCGGAAATGCAAATACAAATGCCCTTTGTTGCTGTTATCAACCCCAAATGCATTCCATTGCACCAGATCAGTTGATTGCAATCATGATTTTCTTCATCCAAATATCTATATCGAAATATAGCATTTAAAAAATAGAATTTCAAGCTCATTTAGGATTTAAGATTTAAGACATTAGAAGCTATTTCACAATTTAATGGAATTGCAGTCAGTACCATACATATATCAATCAATGAAATAGTTAAATAGATTCATTTATAAAGATTGATGAATCGGAAAAAACTGGAGATAGCAAATAAACATTAACATAAATGCAATTGGACTTGGAAATTATCATATCCTTGATTGATATTTAAAAAAAACGATCACAGGAACATTATCATTTTCTTAATTTGCTGCCTGAGAAGCTGAGAATGATGTTGAACAACCATTCTCTGGAACTTAAAATTTTGATTTTTAGATCACAAGTTAAAATCGCTCTACCATCTTTCCCATAAAAGTGCAATCTCAGTGTATCTTTACCTTAATTTTCATAAAATTACAAAGAACATAACGATTTTGAAGCAATCCATATTCACTGCCTCTCAAAACTGGCAGTATTCATTTTTTCGTTTTCTTTTTCGCTGTAGACAGACTTTTACCGGGCAGTCATTTTTAGATATAAAATAGTTTCACCAAGTCCAATTTGTCATCCGGAGTCCTTTTAGAAATGGTAAGTTCGTATTTTATATCTTCAAGTGCATTGAATACCTTAACGCTGGCCTGATTCTTATCTTCATTGATTGTTCAGACAAAGCCACTCTTGAAGAGAATTTCTTAGCTGAAATTTGGCAAGTAGGGAATTTGTCATAAAGTCTAATGTAAATCCTCTTATTCAGTGATGTTTAGAATGTGCCTGTATTCTCTAGCGGTTCGTACAATAAAAGAAAATAGGTAAGGTTACAAGGCATTTTGTATCATTTCTTGTAAAACGACTCTCCTACGACGGTTGATCGGAGAAGTGGAAGAAAGTAATGACTGCCTTATCATCAATTCCAGTTTTTTAAAAAAAAATCAGTACACTTTAAATATAGAAAACTGGGGAATATGTGCAGAGGTTAGATAGTATCATTTAAAATATCTGAATAACCATCTGCAGAAAATACCAGGACAAATTCAACAATTCAGCTATATTTTGAATTTCTTGTAATTTACATGAAAAGAACCCCATATATTTTTAATAAATTTCATTTCAAATTTTTCAGGTAACCTATGAAATGAAGAAATTGAAGTTAATCACTGACGTTTATAGGAAACATGTACTGTTTGCGAAATATATTAGTACAATGTAGGTTGGAAGGTTGAGTACGTAAATGATGTATTAGTCTAAGAAAATTCACATATCTTGTGGCGTTTTCAAAGGATTTTGAATTGCTCAGTTACGATATGCGTTGCTCACGGCTGCATTTTAAAAAAGATTTCCAAACATAAACCTTCTCATGAAATAGTTTGTTACCA
>JAUOZQ010001161.1:0-17239 GCA_030710315.1 Anomotaenia brevis
ACCTAGTTCTCAATACTAATTTATTAGGTTTCTAAAATAAAATACACATTTGTATAGATTTGAGTAAAAATAATCGAATTATAAAGACGTTTACGGAACCTTTAAGTCAGTTATCAGCTAGCCACAAAAATAAGAAATGGTTATTTAGCCCTATATTTTAATAGAAAAATATATAACTTCATTTTTGGGTTTACGTTAATTTTTTGATTTAGAGAACATAGCAAAATATCATGACCATCAAATTGCATTTGCTATTGAAATCACAGCTTGTTTGTATTCATATTTTTAAAATTGTATTAAAATATTTTTCACACATTTTACTCAACTTTACAATATGATTTAAATTTAATAATTTAATTAAATTGATGTTTCATGGTGGAATCCAAATTGAAACCAAAATTCGAATTTCCATCACTTATCATAAAAGTAAAAATATATTTATTAGCGTAGTATTTGCCTTAACCGTTCATTCTAAATTTCAATTAAGCAAGGAAAAATTCGTCATTTTCGTTAATAATCTGCTTTTTCTTATACGTTCTATACCAAATCAATTGCAAAACATTATTTTGTTAGCTTTTGTAGTTTATTTAACTACAATATTCGAATTGAAGCAAGTGCTAGTATAAGCATCAGTTGATATAGAAATCCTGTAGGAAAAGTCATTAATCCATGTATCAATTGAAAATGAATGTTCAATTTAGTGAGTATTTAGAAAATATATTGCTTCTAAGTGAAAATAGCATTAGCTGAATCTAATTAAAAGAGTGGCCTAATTTAAACCATCCTACATGCGTTTGCAACAGCTACCCAATTTTGGGAAAGACGCAAGTCCAGAAACTACAACGTGAAAAAATCATTAATTTGAAAAAAATTGTCAGAAAAACGAGTTTAACAAAAGTTTGGAGTCCGTCTTGACTTGAAACATTTTCTCAATACAAGTCCATTCAAGTGGTATTTCAATTTGTCTTGTGTTTAGAGCAGTCACGTATTTCTCACCAAAATTCGAATTATACGGAATTTGTTATTTGTTCAAATGAATTTCTTGAAATTTAACTCTCTTTTACCTATTAAAATGCAGAGAGTGTTCATAATGAATCATATGTAAAAACAAATTTTACTGCTTTCCGTGTGTAATTTTTTGTCTTAAAAATGTCTACAATATTTTACAATTTGTTCAATTAACTAAAATTCAAACACCGAAATTGCTGCCACTTTAAAGAATAAGATTAAACAAGATTCAGCATTTTGCTTTATTGAGGTATTAAAATTCTAAGATTGGCTTAAGCTTTCTGAGAAAGGACTTGCATTTGACGTTTTTCATATCCCATAAAATTTTGAAACGAACATTTAAAAATCACTTTATACCTAAATTAAAAAATCATAAACCACTCCAACCGTCAGTCACTACACGAAATTGGTGGTGAAGATTAATGTCGAGGTAAAAATTAATCATTTTAAAGTCGATTTTGTGTTCTTTAAATTCGAAAGCACATTTTGCATTGCAAAAAACTTCGAATCTCGACTTTTTGGTTTATTTTTCTTTAACAAAAACAAAAATAGAACGCGATTACTTTATTATTTATAAGATAAACGTCAGTGAAAAGCATTTAATTTATAGTAGCTTTAAAAGTTTTAACGTAAAAAAGTTCGTGAATTAAAATCGTATTTTTTATAAAAAATGACCACTTTTTTATCACTATTTATTTAATCGTGCAAACCAGTTTATTTACTTGAATTATGGCGCCGCGAACTAAAAACTTAAATACTTACAATTTTTTCATTAAATATGACACATTTCTTTTGAAAAAATCATTATGTCGATTAAGTGATATTATCTGATAAAACTTACACTAATTTAACACTTTTAATCACTTACTTGAGGTTCAAACTTGCACGGCACTTTGGTTGCAATATAAACAAATTGAATTTACGTAATTTTAAATAAAACCAGATTAATGACTTTAAACCAGTATTTTTAGGGTTATTTTATAGAGTGTTTTATTCACATATCGAGCTGGAAATAGCCACATAACAAAGCCCTCTTCCGTTTCGAAAAAAATTGGCAAATTTAATTATTAGGCAGGTTTAAATGATGATAATTTGACATAATATTAAACAAAAAATGTCTTGCTATTTCTCCTAACCGTATAATATTTTTTCTGTGTTTCAAGCTTAGGCGAGTATATAAAAATATATTTTAGTGGCTTGACTCCTTTTATATTTCGTGCGACTTGTTATTAAGTGTCATTGATATAGGATATTTGCAGGTGTTATTCACAACTGCTCTTATCAAATGCTAACCGTTCTGCTTATGTGTGTCAAACCGAAGTGAAATCTGTTTTATTAATTTAATTTGAAATCGCCCTAGCCAAAACGCTTTCTCTCATGCATCCAAACGATTTCTGCCTTTCAGTTGCACTTTCATTACTTTGGTAGTTTGTAAGTCAATTGGCTTTTCGGATCTATAGAAATCTTTTTAGTTTGTTTCTTTTTTCATACAGGACTTTTCACCCAGTAGCCCATTAATATGATAAAAAAACCTGTTTGCACATGATTATTATTTTGAATCCATATTGCACTCATATATATGTTGGCTCAAATATCCGCTTATTTTAGATTCACCAATGTTTCAAATGTTTAAAACATGTATTTGTGTGGGTACTCCTTTGTTATTTCAATCAATAGTTCCATTTAATCGGAAAACTGCTTTTTTCTTACATTTCAATCGGTTGACTACCATTTAAGTTTTCGAGTTTATTTTAAATGTGTTTCATTTTACTTCTCTTTGTGCAATAACAACCTATGATGTCAAATAACTTAATAACCGCCTTGAAACCTTCCCCTTATTTAAAAAAGTTTATTAAATAATATAATTCAACAAAAATTACATTTAGTAAGGTTAATCTCGATGAAATGTTTGCCAGCTGGTCAATTCACTCTCCACATATCTATAATATGGTTGTATTTACTTTATGCTAAATATGACCTGGTGTGTATTTTGAGGACAGCAGCCAAGCAATAGGTTGCGCTTTCAACGTTTTCTTTCAATATTATTCGATGTTGCCTATTTTCTAATCTTATCTATTTTTCTTTAACAATAAATAATCGCTGTGTTAATTACCATGAGAAAAAGTAACGTTAACAAAAAAACAAATCATAAGGCTTCTTGATTACCCATTGTTAATAACAGTTTTTAGTCGTATGGGTTCTTTCTGTTTATAAAATTTACGTCGATGATAGCTATAAGACTGTTTAGATTATTTCTTCAAACAAATATATACTGAAGACTGTAATACAGGACTTAAGGATTCATTCTTCTAGAAGTGGCTTAATGTGGTCCATTTTTTATAATTTAGATTGTAGTTCTTTACTGTTCTTGTAGTGGTAGATGATGCTTTTAGGTGGAAACTGCCTCAACTAATTGTATCGTTGGTGCAAGATAAGAAATTACCTAAGTTTATTAAATAGCCTAGACCCCAAACCGCCCCTAATAATTAAAAGTAATATATTTGTGAGAGGATTAGATGCTCTAAATAATGATTTTTAAATAAACTAAATATAGCATTTTAGAAATACCATTATTATTTCAAGAATTTAGTTATTTAAAATTAGTGCATTCACTGATAGTAAGATACGCTAACTTAATCAAACAAAAATAAACCGGTTATTCATCACATGCTTATTCAATTTTTAAACTGAGGAACATTGATTTCATTGTTGCTTAATGCGTTGCAATGCTTTTGGGCAGCATATGCAAATAGAGATACTTGACATGGATAAAAATTCCACATCATTGATTATAGCAAGATAAAGAAATCTGAAAATTATAGATTCGTTTTCCCTCAAAACAGTTCATCAACAAACAGACGTTTCTCTTAAACTGCTCAACATTTATATATGATAAAAATGAGTTCAAATTATGGAGGTCCAAAAGTACATCTTATTTTATGTCCTCAATATCTCCAAATCATTTCAGGTTAATAATGAAAAAAAGATAAAATCCAAGATTGTAAAAAAGCAACAGATCTAAAAGTACTAGAAATTTTACTGCTTACATATGCAAAGGCTGTATTTGAAATATCGATTCCTTTTGACTTTTATACTCTTCAATAATATTTTTATAGAGCTATATTTTATGCTTAAAGTGACTGTGTAAAATCATAATTAATATCATCAGTCATGTAAGGTAACCTCAATATGCCTTGCTAGTACATTAACAATTTCTAGGTTGTGTTAAATTTGCGTCAAGTAAGCGGTATTATGTAAGTAACAATTTTTTTCTAAATTTATCACACTTTATTAATACGAGTGTGCAAAAGATGCTTTTTTCTCCAAAATATATCAATTTATAATTATTTTTTGCTCACATTATTATCCATGAAAGAAATTTTTAAAATATGTTTTATTTTAGATTGCTTTCCAAAATAAGATAGAGATCGAGAGATTTTGGGAATTCTATAGGCGATTCGATAATTGAATCATATTTTTTAAAAATGGTAAAGCAAATATTGTAAGCCCACCAATCTGCATTGTTTACCGCCACCATTTTTCCGACGCGTATTTTATGATAAAATACTTTTCCGTTTATTGTATAAATACAGAAATAAGCATATTTCTCAGGAAAAAGGCGGTGGTTTATTTTAAAAAGCAAGAAAATTCCTTTTTATATCAAACGTTAGAAGCAACCTAATTAAGAATTAATTAACTTTAGTTAACAGAGTTGTAAACTTAAAAAATAAGTCAATATCTATTATAAAAAAGAAAATATTTATCTCTTGAAAAGGTTACAAGACGAAGTCAGGAGTTCTGACGTGCCAATGCAGAATCTCACTGACATTAATGAGTACTAAAAAAAGGAAAACCGACCTTATATTTGGTGACAAAATAAGTTAGTGATTTTGGTTAAGCAATATTAAAAATATTTTGTTTCAAATAATTATTGTTTGCAAGTCAATTGGGTTTTCGAATCTATAAAAATCTTTCTATTTTGTTTCTTTTCAAATAGGACATTTCACTCAGTAGCCCATCAAAATGGTCGAAAACCTACTCGCAATTGATTATTACTTTGAATTGATATGCTCTCACATGTTCGTCTACATATCCGCCTATTTTAGAGTCATCTGTACTTCGAATGTTTTAGACATGTATTTGTAGTTCAAATTAATCGGAATTACTGATGGCATTTCCAAAAATAGAACCTCATTTAATTAAACGATCGTTTGCGTTATAGCAAAATCCGAAAGACGGTTATACCAAATCCGAAAGACGCTTTAGAAGAATCCTATATACCTTGACTCTTTGACTTGCAGAAAATAGCGTTTTCCTGATTTTCTTTATAACAAGAAAACGCCATTTTTATATCAGCAGCAATTGTCCTTATAAGACGCTTTTTCCTAATAATTTGGAAAAAATTGCAACAAAATGTCACTAGCAGTACCCACCTCGACTGAGAATGCTTTTTTGCTAAGGGAGAGCAAAGAAAAGCACAAACTTTTACGTTGTTTGGAAACAAAAAGACTATATTCATAAAATCCCTTCTTGTCTGTCCAAAATATATTCTTTTTATATGAATGCTCTTTTTAAACACTCACGCTTTGCAGTGTCTTTCACTTTATAATTGATTTCAAATTTGTGTTTTATCCTAAATGACCATTTTCTAGGTAACTGCTCATCAGAACTTGCAAAGGTGAAGGAGTACCTATTAGCTCTTTGGGTAAAGTGCCGTATTCTATGGGACAACCAAAGTCAATAAATGGAGATCTTAGCAATTTTTTGTGAAATTCGTTAAAATTTAGTAATCTTTCGGTAATATATATATGGAAAAGTTAAAATCACACAGCTGCATATATCCTTTCACCGATACACTAAAGTCACTAACTTTCATGAGTGTTTTTTGGAACTGGTCTCTTGGCGCATTTATGGGTAATAATGGTCGAAAACATGGAACTCCGTTGCCTTTCGGTCTCACTGTCGTGACACATTTGCCGGTCCTAGCTACGGCACCACCACTATCACCACAGCTACCAAACCAGCTAGAGAACAAAGCAAGAAAGCGACGTCCACGAGGAAGTTCAACAAAACGACCACCTGCGCTACAAGCTGGACTTCCACCACAAAGGGTTAAAGTAGCTGGAACCTGGACACCGCCACCATATGGGGGTCCAAATCAGAACCGAATTCCTATTCCATCGATAACTCCATTTCTATCAACACAATCAGCACCATCAGCGAGTGAAGAGACATAGAAGTATTTCCAGGTTTTTCTTGAACTGCTGAGACAGCCGCAAAGTACGAGGGATTTTATTTCTCAACTGCATAAAAATGTGTGCGTTTCTTTGCTCTCCGTTAGCAAAAAAAAACATTCTCAGCCGAGCTGGGTACTGCTAGTGACATTTTTTGCGAAGTGTTTCAAAATTACTAAAAAAGAGGATCTTTTAGGGACAATTGTCTCTGTTTTTCTTGTCTTTGATAACAGGAAAACGCCATTCTTTAAAGTCAAAAAGTCAACGTTTTAGAATTATTCTAATGCGTATTTCGGATTTGGTATCCGCTGATTTTGCTATAACGCAAACGATTCGTTTAAATAAATTAGGCACTATTTTTTGGAAATGCCATCAGTAATTCCGATTAATTGGAACTACAAATACATGTCTAAAACATTTGAAATATAGTTGACTCTAAAATAGGCGGATATGTAGACGAACAATATTGAATCAAAGTAATAATCAATTGCAAGTAGGTTTTCGACCATTATAATGGGCTACTGAGTGAAATGGCGTGTTTGAAAAGAAACAAAATAGGAAGATTTCTATAGATTCGGAAACCCAATTGACTTGCAAACTACCAAGGTAATGAAAGTGCAATTGAAATGCGGAAATCGTTTCACACTTCTGAATGAGAAGCATTGAGGATGAGTGATGTAGATCGTATTGGTTAGAGCAATTTCAAATTAATTTAATGGAACAGACTTCACTTCGGTTTGACACATAAGCGGAACGGTGAGCATTTGATAAGAGCAGTTGTAAATAACAAGAGCAATATCCCCTAAAAATGATGCTTAATAGCAAGTCGCAAAAAATGTAAAAAGGAGTCAAGCCACTATAAAATCATTTTTAAATACTTTTCTAAGCTTGAAACAGAGCAAAAAGAAGATAGTTTAGGGTTTGGAAAAATAGCAAACCATTTTTTGTTTATTACCACGTTAAAGCATCATCATTTAAACCTGCCTAATAAATAAATTTGCCAATTTGTCGAAACGGAAGAGTTTTACCTTATATGGAATTGAAAAAGAAGATCACTGATAAAGAATGAGGTAAAATATGAGCACACAATTATGATTGCTTCAAAATGAGTGAAATTTACCTCTTCTAGGCATTAGGGATATTGTGAATTTTTTCTAAATAAAAAGTATTGAGTATCTCGATTGCAGTGGTTCTGGGAGGAAAATATTGTGTTTTCATAGTTCCTTTACGGTACGTTAAAGAAGTACCACAATTTGTTCAATAACCAAAATAAGCATTAATCTGGTATAAGTACGCATCTATTTCACATTTAGAAAGCAAATAGTCAGCTAAATCACAATTTTTAAAAGTACATATGTTGCAGTGGCAAATACGGGATATCAAAAATTCCTCTAATAAGTAACTAAAAGAATCAAAAATCTTTCAGAATTAAAACGTTTTAGACAATATCCATTTTATTCCATTTTAAAATGTTTTAAGAATCCGCTATATTCTTTCAGATGAATTCAACTTTTGTGCACTTTTCTCCAGAAAAGTTCTTCTAAGGTTATCGTTTATTTTAAAATTCTTTACAATTAGAGGAATGTTACGCTCACTTCATTTGCTTAAACAGCTAATGTTATTGGCTATAATTAAACAATGCTGCTGCTGTTTGAATATAGCAATTTCTGCATCAATTTGCTGATTGTCTCTCCATAACATCTATGAGGCAATGAAATATTAATATAGGTTTAATACATTTTTATTCGTAGGTTTTCAGAAAATGCATTATTTGTAGATAACATTGATCTTGAAATAAAAAATGTCATGTCTATCACGGAATGTTTATTTCATTTAAAATCATTTTAAGGCATCCTACCATCTCACATATATATATACTTCTTTTATATTTTGTAAATTAAAAGAAAACAAAATATGTTAATTCAGTTCAGTCATTTCGTCACGCTACGATCTTGAAAGAAGTCCTCAGCCAGGCTTTTTTTCTTTTTCAACCAATACATTCACGTATTATGAAGTCTACTAGGTACTCAAAAAATATAGTAATTTTTTCCAAAATTCACAAATAAACCGACTCTGTCTGGATTCCACTATTATACAAACTACCGCTGTTTTTGCCACTCTTTGAAGCCCATTATAATTTTAGCATATTTAACTGCTGAGTTTGTTAAAGAATTTGCGACAAGGCATTCATGGTTTATAAACTTTCTTGACAGAAAATTGACATTTGCAAATAGTAAAGGAGCTTGGTTTTCACAAGGTTCAGAAATAAAAAACGTCAATTTTTGTGCCTATCTAACTAAATAACAGTTCTGGAGCCTGCTTCAAGAATTCCCTTATGAGTGTTCTTAACGACGATATCTTGGAGGTGGTGAGCGTCGATCAGGCTGCGGATATCGCATATATGCAGTTGGAGCCTCTCCATAGGGAGATGATTCCTCATATTTTGGTGGAGGCTCTGATGGAATGGGTCGTCGTGTTGTTGTCGCTGTGTGCCATTGACACAAACAGCACTCGAATCCATACGCCCGGGTGTGCTGTACTTTCAGTTCAAACCCGATGGCAAATTTGATAGTCAGTTTTATACGATAATATCGGTGCACACCCTGTAGTCACAAGCTTAACATAAAGATGCAATTCTACAAATCTGCAACTCTGCAGTAATTGACATTCATTACCAGCGAATTACCAAGCATGTACCTTAATGAAATGTGGTACCCTTTAAACAATTTATGTAATAGGCTATATATTAAGAATGTTATTGTCGTTTGACAAACACTTATTTTTGCTTAAATCTGCCAATTGCCCTTCCCTAACATATTCTTAGAGCATGGTGATATTCTAAACAAGCTTAGCATATTTCGATTCATAGGTTATAGAAAAATGCATTATTTTTAAATAACTACGAACTTGAATTGATGATGTTATGTCTATTGCTAAATTTCTAGCTCATTTAAAAATCACTTTTTAAGGCATTTAACCATCACACAAGCATATCTTTTATCTTTGCAAATCAAAAGAAAACAATGTTTTATATTTATTTTTATTATTTCGCCTCTCTACGATTCTGCAAGAAGTTTTCAGGCAGGCCTTTTGCGATTTTTGCTGGGTTGCAGATAAATGATGACATGTTGGTGTGAATGTTTCGTACATACCAAAACGACACTTTTCTCATTCATTTGTACACATTTACTGATTAATACACTTGCTCTTAAAAACACAAAAAAACATCAATCTCGAAAATATTCTTACTATTTACCAGAGATCGAGAAGGTATAGTAACAAATTGCGTAAACATATAGTAGGCAATATCTTAAATTCCAACAAACACCTTGGAAACTAGCGACTTTGGTGTATTGGTAAAATGATATAAGCAGCTTTGTGGTTTTAACGTCCCCATATATATATTTTTAGCCTTTAATGTTCCAGAAACCTTTTTGCTGACCACTATTGGTTTAAAAAATGGTTTGATTAAACCACTTCAAATTGGTATTTTAAATATATCATTTGAAAAGCAAACATTAACAATTTCAATATAGTGTATTGAATTTGCTTGTTAAATTATTACATATATTGAAGATGAGAAATTCGATTCAAATTTACTGAGAATGTATCAACAACCAGTTAAAGATTAATAATCGTCGAAAATGTTTGTTAGAGTTCATGAAAATAATTTTAATGTATGTAAAACAGTGAGCCTTTTGCCCTTCATTATTTTAAATGAAATGAGATTTTCAATCTGCTCTTTGGGATCGTCAGCGCATAGTTGCACATAGTGTTTATAAAGGCATTCTGGAAATGCAGGGTTCTCTGGTTTAGACAGTTCTTCCAAATTACCTAAATTGATTGCTCCAAAAGATGTCGCATGGGAGTCAGAGATACAAAGTGCTTTTGCTTTTAATCATCAGCCAAAATGCAATACCCGCCACTGCTTTGGCCCACTTTGTGACTTAACACCTGCCTTTAGCTTATGTGCATTAAGTTTATTACCGCAAAATCAGTCAGTTTGTTATTAATACAAATTCCTTTTTTTGGCATCGGTCTTCTGAAATGTTGTTAAAAATTCATTAAATACAAATATGCGGATTAGGGACGAAAATATAACATGACCAAAGTGCACATATTCGTGCCAAATTTTGTGCAAGTATTTACAAAATATTATTTAATTGAAAATCGCTTATAAAAATGTTTTTAATGTTTTTTTCTGGAAATCACATAGAATTGAGCAAAAAAATATCTTCGAGGACAGTCAATAAGCATTATCACAAACATAGCGAAATCGATGCTATTTTTACGGATTTTGCAAACAAATAGTAGATCTACATTTATTGACTTAGGTTGTGCCAAAGGATACGGCCCTTAACACAGAGAGCTAATAAGTACAACTGAACCCACAATTTGTGATAAGCATTTAACTTGAAAACGGTCATTTAGGAGGAATCATAAATTTGAAATCAATTATAAAGTGAAAGACACTGCAAAGAGAGAGTTATTAAAAGAGCATTCATATAAAAAGAATATATATTTTGAACCGACAAGGAGGGATTTATGAATATAGGCTTTTTATTTCCAAACAACGTAAACGTTTGTGCGTTTCTTTGCTCTCCGTTAGCAAAAAACATTCTCAGCCGAGCTGGGTACGGCTTGTGACATTTTGTTGGGAAGTGTTTTCAAATTACTAGAAAGAAGGATCTTTTAAGGACAATTGTCACTGTTTTTCTTGTCTTTGACAACAGGAAAACGCCATTTTTATAAGGTTAAGAGTCAACGTTTTATAGAATTATTCCAAGCGTATTTCGGACTTAGTATCCACTGATTTTGCTATAACGCAAACGATTCGTTTAAATAAATGAGGTGCTATTTTTTGAAAATACCATCAGAGATTCCGATAAAATGGAACTAAAAAATATTATAATTACAAAGGATTGCCCATACAAATATATGTCCAAAAGAAAATTAAGAAAATTTCTATAGATTCGAAAACACCACTGCCTTGCAAGCTATGAAAGTAATGAAAATGAAACTGAAAGGCGGCAGTTGTTTGGCACTTCTGAATGAGAAGCAGTAAGGATGAGTTTTGGTTAGGGCAAATCCAATTTAATTAAATGAAACAGATTTTAATTCGGTTTGACACATATAAGCGGAACGGTGAGTATTCGATAAGAGCTGTTGTGAATAACACCTGCAAATAGCCCTTAACAATGATGCTTAATCGCAAGTCGCTCAAAATGTAAATGGTGTCAAGCCACTAAAAAATCATTTTTTAACTACTTTCCTAAGCCTGAAACAGAGAAAAAGAAAATATTATAGGGTTAGGTAAAATAGCAAGACACATTTTCCAGCATTTTGTTATGGAAATTGCATAGCAAAATAACTGTTTCAAATTTATTAGACGTCAAATGTAGTCAATGCATGCCTATTATAAAATGGCTCAATCAAGTTAGCTTTTTAAGTTTACGGGTTGAAAATGCTCGCTTAACGTAAGTGTGAATACTAGTGTGATTTGATTTGCCAGGAAATAAGTATGCACATCTGATTTGCATAAGTGTATGAACTCCAGTTGTCTAACAGTCCCAACATGGGTTGTCCTATAACGCAGCGCTAGCTTAGCTATTGCTCATTTGATAGTGATGAAGGTGTTTTTTTGTAAATAACGAAAGAAGTGGAAATTAATTTATGGGGGATCTTAGAATTTTAATATATTTGCAAGAAGGTTATTTTAAATCTCAATTTACGTCCATGATGTATTTCAGAGAAATTTATGGGCAGCCTTAATTTGATCAAAACCATAATGAAAACTTTATTTTCAAAGTTATTATCAAAGTTGTTCGCTGCCTATCAAAAAAACAACATTGCGTTTCCTGCTGCTCAAAAGTTAAGTTGGATTCAAATGTCTCTGAAAAATAAGCAAAAGCTGCAGAAAACTTCTGCAATTCGTATGAAAATAAAATACAATGTGACAACTTGAGGAAAAAGCATACAAAATAGTCTATTATTTGGAAACTTCGATATTTTACCTTGATTCATCAAGTTAATATTGCTGTGTGAAGTGTAAGCAGAAAATGTTTAAGAAAACCCTTTTAATGCTCCCTAAAAGTCCCCAACGTAAAAAATATTTTGTGGTGCGATGCAATTTTGAAGAGATTTTGCTTACTCTTTGAAAAAAACGCATTCGCAATTTATGAATTATTCGTAATACTATGTTTTTACAACTAAGAAAACGTTTGGGCCTTAAACAAGTAAGTTTTTTAAGAACTAGTTTTGCACTTGCAATTTGGTTGAAATTATGCTATTTAAAATCGTGCACGAAAAAGGAGTAAGCGCAGTTGTTGACTCACAAGGATTGGCTAATTGTTTGAAAACTTAGTTATTTAGTTAGCCAGTTAGGTGGAAAACTGCTACATGCCTTTAAATTTTACTCCATTCTCTTCAAAATTATGTTTTGGTTCTAACAACGGCACTCTGAAATCGCCAATCCTCTTAGATGTCTTTAATAATCTCTAACCGACTGATTTTACATAAAGCATAGGTAGATCAAATTGCCCCAAATCTAGGCAAAATATCAAACAGTAAGTTAGGCAATTTTACTAAAAATTGCATATGAAAAATAAAAAAGGGTTTTCTGGTTCTATACATAAATAAACATTTATTTCGGTGTTTGATAAAAGCAAAAACGTTTGTTCGACTGAATTCGTATAAAAAGCCATTCGAGTATGCCTAGTTTTATGTCGTTAAACAGCTTTATTTAATGAGGAAAATATTAGGCACATTTCCGGAATAAAAATTATCAAGGCATCACATATTTAGTACATTATTTGTTTTTCTCCCAAAAAGACATTTGTCGCAAGGCTTTTTGAATGCATTGTTGGTAAATGCAACTATGCCTTAAAACATTCACTGCAAAAGGTGTGATATAGAGTGTTGGACAAATGCAGAACCATATTTCCGGGAGAAATGCTCCCAAATTATTAATGAATGGTTAAAGATATTTTATGAAACAGTTTTTTGCATCGTAACAGGCAATTTCTTGAGAATTAAGAATATTTTTGAAGGCATTTTTCCAGTAAATATGCAGGCTATTTTGTTCGACAGTGTAAATTTTCATTAATTTTCATGAATTTGCAAAATCTTTCCTACGAACTATGTCATGTTTATATACATTATGAATAAAATCCGATTATTTCATATTAAATGTTATTTTTTGAGCAAGCGAGGCTACTATTTAACTCAACTGAGTTTACATAGAAACCTCGATTGAACAGTTTTAGTGAATCGGAGAAGATGGATTCATTAAAATAAAAGACAAATCGTCTCATGGTCTTTTAATGGTATAAGTGATTCCTTATTGCTACACTACGAAAAAATGTATGTAATTCCGTTGATTGTAAACTAAATAGATAGCTGATTGTTAAAAATACCCGTTTTAAAATTGAAAAAAATGTAAAAAGTAATCTTGAAAAGCAGTAATTTGTGGTAACTTGTAATTGTGCACTGCTCAACATTTATATGTGATGAAAATGAGTTTAAATCAGGGAGGTCCCAAAGTGCGTCCTATTTTTGTCCTAAATAACTCCAAATCATTTTATGTTAATAATAAGAAAGATAAAAACCAAGATTGCGAAAGAGCAGCAGATCGAAAAGTACTAGGAATTTCATTTTAAAAAGTCCAAAGCAGGTTTATTAAAACAGTGCCCTTGTTCACTGTTTGCACAGGCAAAGCTGTATTTTAAATATCGATTTCACCTGACTTTTAATGCCATCAATCATATTTTTCTATAGCTATATAATTTTTCTTTAAAGTGCTCCTATGAAATCATTTTTAATATCACCAATCATGTAAGGTAACCTCAATATGCCTTGCTATACAGCATTAATAATTTTCACGTTATGTTGAAATTGTATTGTGTAAGAATTATTCATACGTAACTAAGATTGAAAAAATTCATCGCTTTTTATGATTACGATTCTATATGAGGTGCTTTATCTCTTCAAATTATTTCAATTTCTTTGTTTAATTAATCAACTTTGAAATAAACGATAATTTTTTTTATTTGAGATTGTATTTAACAATTATATAGAGACTAACGATTTAGAGAAATTATATAAGCCATTTACAAGTTGAATTCATTTTGTAAATAACATACTTTCAAGCCTAGTCGCTACAAAGCTATAAATTTATTACTGTGCAAAATTCCATTTTATTAACATTTATTAGAACTAAATATTAACTATATAGTGACAAATGAGGTTTAGCAATCTTAGAATTGCCACTAATTGTCATTATGGAAGTAGCTGAAAGTTAGTCGTATAGATAACCCAAGCAATACTTGGAACAATTAAGCGGTGCTTAAAACGATTAATTACTTTTTAAAATATTGCATTTAAATCAATTATATTTTAGTTCTTCTGTATATCAATTATCCTATTAAAATTCGTATAATATTTTTTTACGAATTTAAATGCTCGTAAAATTTTTTTTACACATTGATTTACAAAATCACAGATTTTTCCATAAGATTTAGAAAAATAGTGAAATCACATGAAAAATAAACGAAATACTTTTTAATTTGGTGTGGATGCAATTAGCGTCCCAATTAACTAACTTGGTGATTTAAAGAGGTTGTCAAAATTTTCAAAGAAACGTAAGAGCTTTTTGGTTGATCAACTGTTCGTACTTTAAAATACGAATTCATACTTGTATTATTGAAAGTGATCATTAATGTTTCTTAGTAATGTTGACGTCTGGGATAGTTGAAGTTCATATGGGATGCCCAATTTTTAAGAATGTTCCTCGTGCTGCCTCTTATTAACAAAACTAGCTGCATGCAAACTGTACATTATAATCATGAAATATGGCTGCCTTTCTATTTGAGAGCAGTTTGTGAACAAATAAGGTTTAATTTTGGAAGCGCAGCCAATTCACAGCAGAACAGCACACCAGGTCATCATCAAAGTACCAATTAATTTGATAAAATCATACTTTCGGTTTCCTCCAAACATACGCACTGCCGAAGACGGAAATGGCACAGGTCACCTAGCCAGATAAAATCACGTTTCCTATGATGTTCAATAATTTCTACAGTGAATTGTCGAAGGGTTTCATGCAACAATTTGTAATGACTTTATTTCGGGCAATTTCTGTTACGCCGTAGGAGCCCTAAGAATACGCAGTTTTAAGATCTTGTGCCAACGTTTCCAATTCCTGCAAAAAACTATTTTATATAAAATAGCTAATATAACAATAGTGAACAAAAACATTGAGAAATGACAAGTTTTGACAGTGTATGCCCTGTCAAATTGTGTGAACCGAAAAGTGTTGGCTGTTTCCACAACTCTGTCTAATTAGTGTATATTGTTAGAACTTGACCTCTGAATCACCTCTCTGCTATTCTCATATTATTTACAAGTATGAGAAAGGTAAATTTGCTCGTTTATTATTATAGCCTTTTTCTCTGCTTCTGTGCACTTTGTTAATTTCCAAGGAGAATCATTTGAACAAGTGGGCAATTTATTCTCACAAATGCTTTTGAACACTTTTGCTTAGTGGTTGTTTTATGACCAATAGGCAAATCCTCCAATCCTTTCGTAAGTTCACAAACACCAACATTATTAATAAAATCAATGGGGTTAAGCCCAACGAAATTAGCATCAATCAGAATAAAAAACAGGATATCTTCCGTCTGTTGGGCCCTTTTTATAATAAAGCGTAGAAAAAATGCAAACAATTAATAATTTTTTGATTATAAAAATTGAAAATATAATACCATTAAAAAGGTTGACGTAAATGTTTGTAAAAGTTCAAAAAATGCTTAATAACTTGAAAAAAACTTTTCATCATTTTTGGTACCTATTCAAATCCATCCTGAAGGCAAATCACCTTATTTTTGTTTCTTTTCCCAATTTGGTATTTATCTTAAAAAAACAAATCATAGGTTTAGTTAAAGTAGTCAAGCACAATAAACGTATGAAGGCGATACTGATTTTTTACAAAACAATGAAAGAAATAAATAAAATTATTTTAATGAAATGATAACATTCAGCTTTCAAAAAATTTTATCCAATACCGTCTCCATGGTGTAATCGTTACACGCCAAGATATAAAAGGCATGCCTCTTTATGCGAAGACTAGCCAGTAACTTTGCGGCAAGTTATAGCATGAAGTGGAGAACGATTAAAAAATCCTTGCTAACAGGTAGGATGTATTCTGAAATTCAGGCAGTTATTATTAGTAACTGTCCAATTTTCTTTAGCTCTCCTGTTGATGGCCACAACTGTAGTGAAAGGAATTCCAGGATTCGGTAAGTTACAATCTGGATTCTTGGAACTGAATGCATGGAAAATCTAATAAAATCTTTAAAAGGGAACTAATGTATCTCTTGCAGTCCCAAAAAATTACATTCTGCGTTTCAATATTCATAATAGGTAGCCAGAGAGACGACTGGTCGCTTGGGGCAATAATGCGGGAATATCGACAACATAGAACTCCGTCACCTTTCGGAACCACCTTCGTGACACATTTGCCGGTCCTAGCTACGACACCACCACTATCACCACCACCACCACCACCAAAACAGCTAGAGAACAAAGTAACCACTCAGCAAACACTATGGACACCAACGCCGCAGTCATCGCTTAAGTCTACAACACGAATTCCTGGACGAAAAAAAGGGCCTCTAACGCGAAGGCCAAAACCGCCGCCAAGAAAGCAACCGCCACGAGGCAGTCCAAGAAAACGACCACCTGGGCCACAAACTGCACCCCCACCGAAAAGGGTCAAAGTAGCTGGAACCTGGATACCGCCACCAGATGAGGGTCCAAATCTGAACCGAATTCCTATTACATCGACAACTCCAGTTCCATCAGCTCGACGAACAGCGAGTGAAGAGACACAGAAATATTTTCCCGAATTACTTTTTCTGCTGGGACAGCCGCAAAAAATTACAACAAATCGACCTTCGAAAAGGATCAAAGTAGCTGGAACCTGGATACCGCCACCAGAT
>JAUOZQ010001162.1:0-17230 GCA_030710315.1 Anomotaenia brevis
TGACTTTTCAGTTCGTTAAACTCTTTTCTTCATCCAATTGGTAGCCTCACACTTAATTACTGCATGGAACCAGATCTGACGAGGCTTGATTGCAACGAAAAATCTGCAAGACCTATTGAACCAACCATTAGCAGGTGATTCCACATTAAAAGTCCTTCTAAATAGCCTTGTAAATATCACGAAACCTATCAAACTGCTTCGCAAACCTTTTACACATTAAGGAAATTGCATATCAGCTGGTTTGATTGCATCGATTATTATATTGGCAGTTTATTAGACAGAAATAAAACAACGTTGTTTGCAATTTTACACTGCGCTTATTAGCCACCAAACGTGTCAACTGTGACATGAATTGTGAGGACTGACATCAGAAACTCTGGTGGCTTCCTCAGGCGAATCGAAGGTGTGGTCACTGTCGTCCCATTCTTCGGACAACTCCTCCGAAGACGCACACATCCTGGTGCACTATCCCAATCTCCAGATTTGATGATTGAGCAGCCAGTAATCGGAGTGCAGGTTTCACAAATTCAGGCTGATTGTCGGTGCAGGTCCCAGGTGAAGAGTTTTACTAGAGCACTCACCTTCGGTTGCAGCCAGCTTCAAGAATTTAATACATTTCGACGTCGCAAGGCATCGTCTTTCAGAAGCCAGCCAGCCAGCCATTCCTTTAATATCTCAGGTCAACAGATTGGGTTGGTGGCTCATTTTTGACCTCAGGAATTCAACTTTTCCAACTATTTGGAAACGAGCTGCATTCAATCAGCCGGTTCTTAAATATTGACCCAAATAAATGCGATTTTGATTACCACCCTCTCGTGGGTGTAGAGGTTGCACGAAATTTATATTGAAAATATTGGTGGATAAGTGCCAAGTAACTGTCAAGTTATATCTCACTTCAACGTTGACGACGTCGAAGATAAGAGCAAGTCTGTGAAAAAAGTTAAGTCGGTGGGGTTAGACCCAAAATCAACATCGAAGTTTCAGTCGGAGGAACACGGTGATACTTCCACCACAGTTGGAGACGACATGGAGAATCCTCATGTGACCTACTGTTAATCGTCCTTTCGAATTTCCATCAACATAGACGAAGATGATGATGATGAAGAGCATTCTAATTGCAGATTATCTAGAGGAGGATTATCGCTAAATAGGAGCCCATTTTCCAAATTTAACTGTTTACCAACCATACCTGAAGCCTTCTAAAGCAACCAAATGTCCATCCATTACGCAGTGCTCAAAATCACAAATTAAAATGAATAAACTGAATTCACAAGCAGTAAATGAGACTTTTAACAACTTTTAAGAACTACAAGCTGACCAGCAGGCGTTAGTAAACGCTTTCTTCAAGGGACCTGATATTAGAACTATTGAGGACATCGAAATATGATATGAATAATGGAAATATTAGTTACAGAACCATTTTCGCGAAGTCTAAACCACTTGCAGTTAAGAGAGAAGAAAACCTTTATGATGGGCACTTTATTCAAAAGCTAGATCACCTTTCTTTCTACATACATTTAATATCATTAATTTAGGCACAAATTGTTGTTGTTTAGAAGCTAAATTCACTCTAAAATACTCCTCACAAATTACTGCCCAGAAGAAATTGTGTCTAGTCCAATCAGCTGATACTAGCGTGGACAAACCAGATAATCGATGATGGCTCGTGCGTTCAAACTGCCTGCTAGGCGAACTCTGTCAAAAGCGACTTCGTGGACATAGCGCAAACATGTGTCTTACGACCAGAAATGAGTTGAAGATGGAGCATGTCCTTTGGTGCATCATCATATGGCAGAGGCTGGCTCAATGGCTCTGGCTGGCTTCCCAAGGCCGGCATCCCCAGGCACCCGGCACCCAGGCGGCTTTCATTTATTGGATTCGCGCTGAGCTAAAAGGCAAGTATATGATTTACCTATCCTACCTAGCACTGCAGAGGTGGAAGAATAGTGGATTTATCTTTTCTGCCCTCTAGGGCTTCCTGCTCCTTTGGTGAGGCCGATGCTGGGGGGCCCGGCCTTCCCACGCCTCTCTCTCCCACCCCCACCGTCTCAGAATGCTCACGACTTCGTCTCCGGCATTGACGAAAATGAAAAGAAGTCGGAGAAAGAAGTTACGACGGTGGGGGTTCGACCCAGGATAACGTGGATCATCGGTGATGAAGTCGACGACGACGGTTCACCGTCCGGGGTTCATGGTGACATCTTTCACCATCGATGGAGAGAGACGGCGTATCGGTGGGTTAATGGTGCGATCCCCTTCTATTCCTCGGGGGTCCCCATTGGGGAAGTGAGCAGGGCCACCGAAGCCAGCCTCGGTGAGTTTCAGTATTTCCCCACATGACCTGGACTTCTTCTCATGCGACCTCGAATTAATCTTCCTGTCTAATTTCCTTCAACATAGAGGAAGATGATGCAGTCAAAAGGAAACCACGTCGTCGCTCGGTAAGCAAGGATATCCTTCTTTATTTCCCAAAATCCGGCAGCAAGAATAACAACGTAAATTATATTTTTCCAATTCGTAGCGGTGGCGGCGTTTCCTTGGGGGATTGCGGAATGTGTTCTCTTGCTGTGTGACGGGAGAAAGCGAAGAATGATTGACGATAATCTATGTATATAACTACTATTATAATCGCATGTTTGTCCTCATCAGGCTTGAATTCCTTCTCATCTTCGGGACAGGCGTAAAAGTGGCTGTTAACTTCAGAAAAAGGGAGATTTTTTCTAGGGCTCGATTTTGTATTGCGATTTTTAATGGGTTCTACCTAATTCCAAAGCCTTAGGATAAATTTGCGAGGTAAATTCAATATTTGCAATTATGTATCAGAACGGAAAGATGAAGTAGCCATGCGCTTATGAAATTTTATGTTTCACTGCTATAGCTATTAGAGTTTAAGCGTTTTATTGCAAAAAAGTTGACTGCCTCGATCAACTGCCTTGATCTACCCAAACTGAGAGAGTTTTGACTATAGAATGGACCAAAATTCCTTTTGAAACAAATCACATTTAGTACCGTTCAATGCCTTGGAGATTTAAGGCAATTTAATATAGGTTCGAGATTATACGTTTATTCTGTTTCAGTTGTTGAAATATTGTACTACAACTTGATCATAAACGCCATAAACCAAATTCCATCAGCTTTTATCAAAATCTCACTAAGTGTTTCGATGTTAAAACCATTGACCAAGACTCTGCATATAGTGTAGCTTCTGCGATGGCATGCGGTCGCCAAGAGCACCTTATCATTAGAGCTGTTGAAAACGCTGTCTGTTGGATAGACCAGTCCGCTAAATGATCTCCTCTTTGAGTTCGTAGTAGGAGCTGATGAATTCTGCGTCATTGGGGTAACTTTGGAAATCTTAGAAAATCCCTGGGGAAGGACTAAGTAGAATATGGGTGCATTGCCGTCTTACAGCAGCTATGTTACAGACTCCAAACCATTTTCCATGCCAGCCAGCCAGCCACGTGTCGACATTCCCATGCAGATAGACGGGTTGGGGAAGATTTAAAAATGGTTTATGGGAGATATTGGAGTCCACCTTCTAGGAAGAAATATCCATTTGTGTGGAGTGTAGGAGTCACCAAACTGTAGCAGATTGAGTACCCGCAATAAAACGGTTTCGCAACCAGAGAGAGAAAAGGAAGTGTGTGTGAAGTCAGTAACTAGATTGGGAACGGCTTTTGCACACCTGAGTAAACTCAAAACTAATAAAGTTGCAAAGCCCGCCAATATGGCCTCATGCCTCTACGGATCTTGTTATCTGTACATCAGCCTATCACAATATATTTACATATATATCGCTAACGGTGCTCTTGTGGGCTAGCGAATGTGTTAAGCGCACCATGCCTATGAGCCAGATTATTTATGTCTCTTGCACTATTAAGAAGGCTCGTCGCTGTTTAAGTGTCGTTATCTAAGTGAACAATTCTTATCCTTACTGTAAGGAAACAAATCCTTTCTTGGCTCTGATACCATCGCCGTTAAACAGAAGCTCTAAAATGAAACAGCAGCTTCTATCAATCCATTCAGTTCCATTAAATTGTTATTAAAACCCCGAAAATATCAAATCTCGTGTCCCTTAATTCAGCAATTATAGCCTTTAAAAAGTTTCAGTTCAATTTTTCAAAAGCAAAATTAACTTCATTTTGGAATCAATAAGCAATTACCTTCGTACAAGTCAAAATGCTTTTCTGTAGTAAATTGCAGATTAAACTTGATCACAAAATTATTTCCATGGAGACTGACATTAAAAAGATCCCCAAAACCGTTAATGTCTACAGTCGTAGCTAAGATAGAATAATGCGCAAATTTTATTAACAACTATGAATGACAGCAATATGAAAATCAATAATTATTTCAAAGTTATGTCGATCCTTAACTGTATTCTTTGCATTCGTCTGGGTCGACGAATTCGGTTTACGTTGTAAATAAAATTATTTCTCTATATAATTCCAAAAATTTGCCGTAAATTTTTTTGTTTAAACAATTGACAATCCATGTTTGTGAATAGGGCACGAATTCGAGGTCCTAGGTCAATCGCTTGGTTTGTTCTCTAGAGTAGGTTTCGGGGTTTTGGAGCTGTTTACGATAACTCTCAGTTTCGTCATTTTGGCATTTTAATGATTAATGTATATTTGCCATTTCAGCTTCACGTAAATCATGTCAAAGAAAGTTGAGATTAGCAACCCTAATGTCATGAATATGCCAGTGGATGTGCTCTACCACCTTGGTCTCTCCACTGAAACAACGGATCTGAAAAAGGACTTCGGTGATGTGAAGTTTGTTGTTACTGGTGGTAGTGCCACTCGAATGGAGAAAATTGCCCAAATTCTTCTCAAGGAGTTCAAAATTGAGCTTCCCTCCGGTACTGGTCTCGTCAATATTGCAAGCGCAACCGACAGATTTGTAATGTACAAAGTCGGTCCCATCCTCTGTGTGTCGGTAAGAGTGGTGCTCCTTTAACCCACACTGTGAGTCAGTGTGAATTTCAACAACCTACCTGTTGTTTTCAGCACGGTATGGGCGTACCATCCATGTCGATCATGCTACACGAAGTGGCCAAGTTGCTCAACCATGCTGGTGCTGAAGATGTGCGCTTCGTGCGTCTTGGAACCTGTGGCGGTATTGGTCTTCCCCCTGGCTCTGTTGTAATCACCACCAGCTGCATGGACTGCGCTTTCAACCAATGCTTCCAACTGGTTCGTTTCACTCATGACTGCATTTGAGCCTTACTGAATCTGGGTTTAAATACCCTATCTCATTACTAGAAAATCATGGGGGAGGTTGTGACTCGTCCTGCTGAGCTTGATAGCGACATGGTCAATGAACTCATCTGCACAGCAGAAATGATGAATCCGGATTTCACTGTTATGTCCGGTATCACCATGTGTGCCGACGACTTTTATGAAGGTAAACATGGTGCCGTGACTGCGTTAACCTGGCAAAATAACCGTATTGAAACACACCTTCGCTAACTTTTCTAGAACAAGGACGCCTGGATGGCGCTATCTGTGACTACACTGAGGAAGACAAGATGAACTTCCTGTGCAAAGCCCACGAGCTTGGTGTTCGCAACATCGAGATGGAGTCTCTAGGCTTTGCTGCCTTCTGCCAGCGCCTCAACATCAGAGGTAGTATTTGTGGTTGATGGTTTTGTCTGCCTACCAAGCGCCCTAACTAGAAGCCTGATTATATTGCACTTAGCTGCCGTAATGTGCGTCACCGTGGTGAATCGGCTGGAATCGGACCAAGTCTCCACCCCGGCCGAAATCATGCATGCATGGCAGGAGCGTCCCCTTGAAATCCTCATTGAATACATGAAGAAACACCTGTGAAGCTAGGTTTCACGTGTCTTTCGGTGGTGTAACTAACTACAAAACACTCCCACAATATATGAAATTTAGTTTAAACACGTCCTTTTTACTTCTGGCTTCGTGGAAGGACTGGGTTTCGAACATGTTTGGCGTTGTAATTAGAGTTTGGTTCGTTAACGTCGGGACATTGGTAGGGTTTTGCTGAATAGGCAGTTTGTTTTTATTGTTAAGTATTTCTACACGAAATAGTGTTTTATTAAACATGCGAAACGATAATTCGACGGCAAAATTTTTGTTAGAGTTTGGATTGCTAGTGTATGTAATACTTGTATCTCGCATTTAGTATTATCGTCTTGTGTCATCGATGTGCTTCTGTGTTTATAGTACTAATGGGTATTTTTAAGTTCACGGGTTCATGGATAACACACCTATAGGGGTAAATTTTGGCTTGTAATATGTTTATTACAGATACACGTGTTGTTTGCTATGGTAAATATGTGTTCTGAATGATCCACTCAATCAAATTTGCGTGAACATCAAATTCAATACGAATTCAGCTCATTCTTATGAATAGTGTGTATATCGTATTTACCCATGCTTAGAAGTTTACTGGTATCTGATTAAGAAATCTATATCATCATTCATATGTATATGTTCTTGTCAATGTCTTGACAAATTTAGCTATAATTTCATTTTTAGAATAAATAGGACTTTTTTGCCAGTATTGCAATGTAGACAAACAAAGGTGAAACCAATTCTCATTCGAATCACCGAGTAAATTTCCTGTGTATTCTTTGCTAATAAACTGCTTTACAGGAAGATATTCAAGCAAAATAAATGATGTTATAATGTCGGAAATTCATTAGAAATCAAAAAGATTTGTCGCTAATTTTAACCCACCATGTTTGTACTCTTAGATGAAACTAATAATATCTGAACTGAAATGAGTTATAGAAAAAAAATAAAGTAATGTCCATAGAGTAATTTATTTCGGAACACAAGGCATTTCATAACCTTTACATGAAAATGCTGCCGTCTATAATGCGTGCGATATTGAGACACTTTCCTGAATAATGGCACAAATGAGTAACAAGATACTTGCCCTTCACTCGCAGCGTTTTTCTTTTACGCGTTTTGTGAGAGAGTATGGTACAAGTTTCACTGCGTTCATTCGATCAAGCAAAACGCCAGTTTTCCGACCTGTTGATCAAACTAATATATAGGTATTTAAGCACAACATTGCAACGGTATTATAAAGCTAATTGTGCTGGGAACTCCGTTCCCAGTAACGATTACTTCTGTTCAAAATTCCATGTTGTTGACCATTTCTACAGATGAGGTGTAGATACGGGCCAGTGGAGGGTTTTCGTGAGTTCCTATCTCAAAGGCCCCTGGACTCCACAAATCCAATCTCCATGTAGGGTGTAGGAGCAATGGCTGGTTGGATTTTGCACAAATAAAGACGTCTCGATTAACTTGGGGCTCTTCATGCATTATACGGAAAGCGCCTCTGCTACAGTTCTCAATTGGACACAGATTCATTATTTGGTCTGTCCACAACGTTGAAGCACATATTTTTTTATGAAAGCGAATCTCAATTCACAGATTAAAGACATAGAAATGCCACCAAATGCAATTGGAATATTACTCACAAGACAATTGGATTGAGTGAGGCCACCAAGGCTGGTATCAAGTAGCCTTCGTCACTGGTGGTTATTTTACAGGAGTGGCTTGACCGGATTTGCCTTACTATGCTTTGAAATATACCAGAAAATTAAAAGCTCTATCAATTACTTGTAGAAAGTTGGTAGATACCTAAATTCCCGCTACTTAGTGTATTATTAGAAAGGCGCATTTAAACACTTTAAGAATTAATTAAATAAACATAAATAAAACATAAGAACTTCTCTAATTTATGGAAAAAATTAATGAAAGAATGGTCACGTGCAGTGGATATTAACTTGATTTAGGATGGAGGGTGAAATTTATTAAACAGCCTGCTCGATTGACCATATATGAACTTCTTACATGATTCAGAAAGGGTTTTATTACATTTCCGATTTATGAAAATTGTCACCCTAGATTATTAGAGAATACTTAAAATCCTGCAACCTAAAAATGAAATAGCTGTTAAGTGGTGCACTGCCATTTATGTCATGAAGTAATGGAATTTTGAGGGTTTAAAATAAAGACTCTCCTCCCACAGTCTACGAAATTGCTTGATAGGTCATAAGTCACTTGCCGCAAATAGTACTCTGGAAACATTTTGTTACTCTCTCTCTCACACACACACCTCTCACGATTACCACACGTCTTACACCATCACCACTTCAATTGGCCAAGAATGCTTCCTCCTGCAGAATTTTATTATCCCAGGATGAGTAACCGGTCGGAGTGGAGTGTCGATAAATCCGGTAATCAGAATGACTCATTTCGGGAACTTGCAGTCGAATGATCTGTGACTAAAGAGAACGCCATTTGCGGTCAGGTTGTGCAAGTGAGAGGCAACCGTGATTGGAAATTCGGGAAATCAGGGATCATCCCGATTGTAGTTGTGTTGTAGATTGGAAATCGACGATTCGGCTAATTTGTCGAGAGATTTAAACGTGTTCAAAAGGTGAACATTTAGTCCTGAATGAGAAGCCTGTCCATTTCGCAAAGCATGCGTTACTTCGAAAATTGGCAAGGTATATCGAAGTGCCGAATGCTGAAGGAAAGGCGTATGCGAAAAAGTAATTAAAGGCGATCCCATAAGTGTACTCTTTTGCTCTTCCATGTGGAAAAACAAACATAAGTATGAGAAAATGGTTGGAGAATGAAGTGCTTGAAGAAGAGCACTTCAAACCAACACTTTGGTGAGGCCAAATCTCAGTCGCGGTCCTCACCCTAGGCTGCAGCTGCCTGGAATCTCGCAATTATGGTTGTGAAATAATTAAAATCGATTTGGAAATCAGAGCATGCATGACCTAAAAAAGGAATATTTCTTCTAAATGATAGTGACCACCTAGATTTTAAAGCAGGATTTATAGAGACGTTTGCAAAGTCAGCCAAGCTCTATCGTGCAATGAAGGTCGATTTACAACCAAGTGTAGGCTAAAATCTAGTAAATTCGGATGTTTCAGGCGAGTTTTCCTGGGTTTCACCTGAAATGCAAAACGGTTCTCTCGAGATGCCGTTCATCACTCTTTCAATATGGTGTGCTCGCCAAAGGATAATGCTCTTTGCAGCAACAACGAATGCTCAAATCTACTACCACTAAGTGGTGATGTTGCCATATCCTCTCATCATGAAAACCACTGGTTTTGGTTGTACCTAGTTCATGGAACTTTAGTTATGTTAGTTCATGTTAGTAAAATGACAAAGTGTAGCAATATATTACCTTCACAAAAATGCTTACCTCTATCACATGAGATTGAAGGCACTGAAGGTGATATGTGTTCCTAAAAATGAATTTTTTAGCAACTCAACCAGATGTTCAGCGATTTTATTAGATTTATCAATATTTTTAAAAAGTTGTCTACAAAGCGCATCTGTAAAATGCCTATTCCGATAATGTCCTATTAAATGACGCAGTGTACGTGTCGCTTCATTGAATAGAAAACGCACCTTCGATCCGTTGTCACATGTTCTCATTGCGAAAATGACAAATTATGAGGGAATAATCAAATGTCGCCTATGGTTGAGGAAGTTCTAGGATTACCGCCGCAATTGCCCAAAACAGGGCAAATGTAAGAATGAGGAAGAATGCAGAGAGCACCTACTTAAAAGTTGAGTTTAGAACAAGGGTCATGTCAGTTGATGCGAAAGTGAACAAAGTGAATAAACCAGAAACTGATGAAATACAGACTGTACCAAAGTGAATCGAGCAGGCTCAAAGTGTCATTGAATTGGATTCAAACAGGTTCTTGAAAGACTATGAAAGCAGATCGTTTTCAACTGATCAGACCGATGCTATGCTGTTTAAGTCCCAGTTCGAAACCATACAATTCCAATTTGTTCAGCCAAAGCAGGACAAGAAAGATGGTTTGTAAATCTTTCGTCATCATCTGAAATATCTCGCCTTTGTTTCGTGCTGTTTTTATGCGAGTTCAGTAAAATATTATTATAATCACCTAACAGTATTTAATATCTCCAGTTACTGGTTCTATGTAGAAGCTGTCAGTATCACTGGATAAGATGCTGCCTAAGGACTAGCAAAATTCAAATCCTTGTAAAATCAAGAGCGTAGGTTACTTCAAGTATAACTCGAAGGAAATTTGCACCACATTAGTTAGAAAACACCTATGCAATACATGTCCTTTTAGAATAGCTGTACGTCCAAAGGTTAGCGCGCGCAAATTTAAAGTCTACCAAGTGTTGAAACTACTTTCCTGTTGGACGCAGTTAGACCACCAACCTTTAATCTCTGAATATAGTTAGATCAGTTTTGAGCCAACGTTTTCATTTTAAGTATTTAGATTCAGGTCAAAAGGTGTACCTTGTGAAATTAAAAGGCATATTTGAATTGTAGTTACCGATGGGCCCCGGCTCCAGCCAAAGAGCATCATGGAACAGACTCTAGCCGACAGAAGATCGCTGACCTCGGTCCTTTGTCACCTTTACTTTTCATGTTGGATTCCCAACTGAAAGTGTTCTATTCGTTTCAGCCAACAATGGGAACGTCTGCCAGACTCTCGCTTACGAAAGGAACGTATTTCTGACCTTAACTCATCGGAAAACACCTTTCCAAGAAGGGGAGGAGTGCTGCATCTCCAGAAAATTATATTAACAATTTTATGATTATTTTGAACTGCATTTATTTATTTTTCTTTCGTTATTATTTGTATAATATGTACATTTATTTAAGTCGTTGCTTTACTTTGACGCCTTGCACTTTGTTGAATAAACTTTGGAGTTACGACGCGTCCCGTCTCTTGTGGCCGTCATCGAACGTAACACATTAATCAGACCACTTTAGATAGTATAGCACCTCCGTACTTTATATGAGTGGTAGTCTAATTTCAACGTCAAACGGCCTCTGATGACGTGATCGTAGTCGGGCATGTCGGACATGTCACTGCAGATCAACCGTACGAGAGAGAGCAGCACTTGTGTGTATATAAATAAATATAAATCGTTCTTTGTTTCGAGTTCTTACACTGCACAGTAATATTCCGAAAGATCCCTTTGCAGTAACCGTTGTCCGTTGTCTTATGATCTTAGTCTTATAGCATTTTTCGTTCAATTTGGGGTTGTGCTTGCTGAGAAACATGAAACCGGAACTCTCTATAAACATGTCCGCCTCGGGCAGTTTCCTCTGTTCCTAAGTGCTGCGCATTAATACTAAGTCTTTCTTAAGCCCTCCTTCAGGAAATCATTAACTATCTGGAGATGTTCTTTCTTATGTACCAAGGCTGTTTCCAACAGTTTCTTTAGAAAACAATCGCACGTATATTGCAAATGAGATTCGACATGTGGAGAGGAATATGTGGAATACTTGCAATTACGTGGACAATCCTAAATCTAGAAAGACCGTGGATTCTTTCAGCTTTCAAATATTTAAACGAAATTGGAATATTTTGAAGTAGAAATACATGTCAAAGATTAGACGAATGTACAGCAAAATTTTCTTCTAGATGCTTCCGGGTAACCACATCCTCCCACATTCTAAAGCTTGCTGCAATTCTAAAATTCTAAATTTGCTCTTTGGTAAACAGCCAATGGTAAGAACAATCCGAATGAGCTGGTGATGTATAAGCTGCTTCCACAAAACGTTGAATGTAGAGGGATGTGTTGTACAACGTCAGATAAGCAGCGAAATCACCGCCAATATGAGATGGATAGAGCAAGGCTTCTTCAGGTGGTACAAAATGATAACTAGTACATGGGAGTAGGATTGGCCTGCCAACCCACATATCATGATAGTTGAGATCGTAATAGGATCCCAATGTTTAAAAGCAAGGTCTACGTTTTGCAAATGGGTCGTTGGCAACGTGATACCTCCAACTACTGCAAGAATTATTGCAGCAAAGTCGACTGAATCCAATGAGCTGAAGATAGGGTTTTTGATAGAGCAGTTCAATTAATCCTGTTATGTACCCTTCCACAGTTTTTTGATAAGCCCATTCGTGAATTCATATTTTCTTACCGCTGGCTCAACGAGTTCAAGTTAGAGGTTTAACCTTTGCCAGCACATAACAAAGATAGCTAAACGTGATTTAGCAATTAAAGACTAAGGAGGTAAATTCACTAAGTATTCTGAAGAAATGAAGCACTACAACAGAATCCAAACACCATTTTATTTAGTAAATTAATTAATTATTTATAAGTTAACAATTTTCACTTTCAACAGGTCAAATAAATTCCTGCAGTTAGAATTATAGGCCCATCTGGGGAGGTCACATTTCTCAGCCCAATAGTCACGCGTTTCTTTCAAAGTTAATTCATTGTATCCTGTCAGATTATATTCTGCATCGAAACGTAGATTCTCCAAGAAAATAGACATTGCCAAACCGGTTAAACGGTGAGCATTAGACTATTAATGAAATATTAGTTGAAAATATGCAATCGAGTTATGAAATAATCAGTTGAAATTGACTCACAATATTCACATCATATTGTTTTAGTTCAATCTTATTTATTGACGTTTCACAGTCGTAAATTGGTTTCAACTCATGCGTTTTCTGGCAGCTTGATTGCCACACGTCATTATCTGGGTAGCGAGACATTATCAGTCCATCTAAAAGGTCAATTCTTTCGAAGACGGTGGCGATTTTGTTGCTGGCTAAAGCATTCATTTCTTCGAGAGTTGGGTTCGAATAACCTGGAATAAAAGATACTTTTTATCTATAATACAATAAGAAAAATCAGTTAATTAAATAAGTTTACACAATGAGCATTCTGTCAAACCAAAGAATTTGATTGTGAGAATGATAAAAATATTCAGCGAAATAAGAACCATGGTCTGTAAGCTGAAAAATAATGTTATCTACACTTCATGGCATATATAGAGGAGTTATCTAAATGTCTTTTCAGCAAAACAAGAATTGTTTCACTACATAGCTTTCATACCTTATGAGGTGATGACCTCTGTGCATCTTGGGATCTGTATCTCCTTGTGCTCAGGAATTGTTCTTACCAATTTCGTAAAATTTGCTAATTCAATAATGTTCAAGAGAAAATATTTATAAGTAGAATCTTCAGGGTTTATTTAATAATAAATAGACTTTGCACTTTTGATAGAATTATACATGCAGAAGTAAATAAAGCCACATTTTGTTTAGCTGCGCAGAAAGTTAGTTTGCCCATGCCAAAGCACAATCCCGCCGAGCTAAAGTCAGGAGCGAAATGGCAGAATTCGATGTAGTCGTGGAGCAGCTACCAGCATTTCAATCCACTTTCGAAAGCAATGATAAATCACAAACAAGATGTTCAAATACACGCCTTTGCTGTCTTTCAAGATAAATGTTATTTTTATGGAATTATGAATTGGTTGACCAAACATTGCTTTATGCAAATGTAGTAAGCTAGCTGCTATAAATTATTTTCTTATTTGCTGTGTGTATGATGCTGGGTAGTGGTCCTCATTTGGACTTCAAAATTCCACAAGCAGAAGAGGAGGAATATTTACTTGCATGCATTTTAAGCAAGCTGCCGCCCTTAAAGCGATGAAACCTCCTATCTGAACTCAGGCGGGGTCAAACATGGGACTTTCAATTTACTGGTACATTAGTTACCTAAAGAGAAAATTCATTTGCACAGGCTTTTGACTTGTTATTGCTAAATTGATAAATACATTCAGGATTCAAAACAATACTGGAAACAGTTCGGACCTTTTGTTTTATGTGAAATTTGATTGTAACAAAATATGTTTGAATACTAAGTGATTAAATAAGCTGGATGAAAATATATTCCTTATAGAGAACTATTAATGAACAGGTTAATACAAAAGCAATCGTTTTTAGTGAAAAAATATTTGAAAGCTGTATGGGCTTGAAGTGAAGGGACGTGAAGTTGAGGCTTTTGATGCTATCGATCGGCACGTATTAAGCATATTTTGAAATAAATATTCCATGAGAAATTCTCAAATAAATAATATGCACGTTGTAGATATCTTAAGTAAATATCTCCTTTTCAATTAAACGTCTACGAAATGTCCATGTTTATAGTCCTAGGTTCAATTTTGTTTAAGTAGTAAAAAAACGTAATTAATAATACTGCCAATACTGAATGCCATCACAGAAAAATATATGTGTTTTTCAGAACAGGGATCACACTGATCAACACCGACATTCACTTAAGAGAAAAGGGCGATCCAGGTTATTACAATATGTAATGTTGCAAACCACGTAATTATTTTACAAATTTATCATTAATTGTTTCTTTATTCAAACAACAACCCCTTTTAGCAATTGAATTTTCACTATATAAACCACCAATATTCCAAATTTGAAAAAGTCCAATGTTTATTAGCGATAGTTAAAACATTGATTTTTTTGTTAATTTTCAAATGGAAAAAATTTTTCCATTTTTGCTTTACATGAACAGGATGATCAGACCAGACATGCTAACGACAAGAATTTATTTCATCAAAACTTATTCAATTCAAGAAACCTCAAAGGCAGTCAATTCTTCGCCATTTAAAACGCAGTCGAATCAACTATTTGCTGTACCCCTGATAAAACCTCCTATTTCAGTGACTGAATCTTTGTTTTCGTCTAAATTGCAAATGGCTTAGGATTGAAAACTAAAACTAAATTTTCCTTTAAGTCATTATTTCTATCTATAAACACAAAGGTTATTCGCATTAAAACGTAACCTTTCCACTTTCTTATGCTTCTTGAAGGTTTTCCCACCTTCTGCAGTGCACATTCATGGAAAACTCCTAAACTACCAAGTCAAAAAGGCAGGTCTGTTTCACAAGATGTGTATTTGCAACCACAAGAAAAGGAATAATTTGCTAAGAGTGAAGATAAAAGGGGCTTTTCAAGCAATAAATGAGAGCGATAGTTAAATGAAAATCAGGCAAATCTAGCTTGCAATCTATTTGATCACTTGTTTAGCACGTTTTCGCTAGAGCAGTCAAAAACAACCATGGTTAATGAAATATTAGGGCTTTTCACCTAACTATAAAGACCTATTAAAGGTAGACAAATTCATACCAGCAAGAAATAACACCATAATTTGCAGTGGCAATAAAGTTAAGCCTATAAAAAGCATATTTGTCATTACTTTAAAAATAGCTATTTGTTCAACGTATATTGACTAGACTCTTAAAGACTCCGTTAAAGATGGCCTAATCAGTACTCATACTATGCCTCCGGCCCTTCAATGATTACTGGCATAAGACATTCCCTCTAATCTTTTCCAATTTAAAAATTTCTCTATGCTGCTTGCTTTATCCCAGACCGCTGCATGAATCGCATCTATGCGTACCGAATCACAACACTTTGCAAGATGTTGTCAGCGTGTCAACAAGATTGACAAAAATTATGGATTTGTTGCAAATCTTTTTGTAGTTAACAAATAACCCGAGCTTTTTAATGAAATGACAACTGCTGTCTAGAACCACATAAACATTGTTAGGTTTCCCTGCATTTCATGAAGGAATTGTACCACAAATTTAGTGTAATTTGGTGCTTCATGGTATGTTCAATCGCAATCATTTGCTGAAGCCTAAATAGATCGCGTTAAAACGAAATATTACACAACAACTACTACACAGAACTGTAAGTACAGTAGCCCTTTAATAGAAATTTATTTTTAAATACCGATAACTGCCTAAAATTACCAAGTCATCAATAGCGATAAACATATAGAATACGTCCGCATGGCTTCAAACCACACTCTTTCGATAGTTATTTACTAATGATTTTTGTTCGCTTGCACATGCATGAATTGAATAATCTGAAAATGACCAACACCATACTGAGTAGATAAGTCTGACAACCTTACCTACGAGTTGGTGGAAACCGTGTTAAGTGTTTGCGAATAACGGTTGATTAGGCAGTTTACGGGATATACACCTCTATCTGTGCTCTGTTTCAATAAAAATGGAGTCCACTGCTCCGAAGTCGATTATAGAGTTGGAAATAAGGGCTGGATGCCATTGTTAGCTGTCGGATATTAGACGAACTAAATGTTTTGACAGAATTGAAGCAGGCAGTCACTTTAGTCTTAATTTTGCATGAAAGTCAGCATACTAGTTTTATGGTTGATGGAAAAATGAAGTACAATCATGTCACGTACCCTGCCAATTTGTTAACTGCCATCGCAGCCTGAAAACGAGAGAGATAGTGTGCGTGAGTTGGGCCGGATTGGGTTACAGTGAACGTAGCACAGATATCACACGAGATTGTGAAAACTAATTGGAAATTTTCAGAAAAGGATTTGTTAGTTTACCCAAATAATCGGTAATGAAAGCTTTCTTAATCTTTGGGGTTCCGGTTACGGTGATATCCGTCATCTGACGGCTTAACAGGTACTATGACTCACTAAGACATTATACGCGTTAAGTGATGGCTCCCCTGTGGCTAAGAATGCATGAAGGAAGTTAGCTCCATGTCGAATAAAGGCTTATGTATCATTTAGTTTGTCAAAGTGGTTCTGTATATTCATTCGGGTCTTCCCCACAATTTGGAAATCATAAAATAACTCTACTGAATTCATTTAGATGTTTAGCAAAACTTGGAGGTCGCCAATGTCAATTGAGATTATATTTTACTATAAATTGATTTTTTCCCTTTTAGTTAGCAAAATTCTGACTTTATAACATTTTCGCATTTTATATGGGATTTTATGTCAACATCAGTTCTTAGTAATCTAACGTGTACACAGATAGTGTATTAATGAGGAGAGATTTCAATGAAAAGGCGGTTTTGCATCATAGCAGGTTTGCAACCTGCATCGCGTATGCATAAAATTGTCGCTTTATCAGGTTGGACCACTTAGTTTCAAAGTCTCCACCCAAATTCCTGGCCAATCCAACCACTAAATATAAGGTCTCAGTGCATTGCCATTGACATATTAAGACAACATAGTTCGTTTTTTCTAAGATGCCAATTCCTATGCTTACAACTGACTTAACAGTGTAAATTTAAACACGATTTAGCTTTAATCAGTATTTACTTGTTGTGATCACACTAGCTATCTGAAGTAAAGCATATACAACCTATATTCGCAAGTGGTTTGGAGGCTCTCTTCCATTTTTAACAAATTGGCAAGAATATTATTTCGATTAACACTAAGAGGGCAGCGTAAGACTGTTTCTATTTTATTAATAAGCCGAAGACGAGAAAAGGCATGTGCAAACGATTTTACGAGTTTGTAGGCGCATACATGTAACAAAATCATGTTCTTTATATTAGATACAAATCTTTATTATTTTTAAGTCTACTAAATAGGTCTGTCTTGCGTAAACCGTTTGCCCACTCTCTTAAACG
>JAUOZQ010001163.1:0-17221 GCA_030710315.1 Anomotaenia brevis
TACCTCTCACGCTTACCGGGTTTCAAGAAGTGAAATCAAGAAGTGAATTGATCATAGATTTATTTGTCATTTTGTTCCATGGAATCAGTAAGTCAATTATATCTACCTGCTTGTTGATCTTAAAATAATTTAATTTATTAAACAACTTTCAAGGGGCAGATAATGAGGGAGTCAGTCTTATGAACCAAGTTGATGAAGGTGCAGTTAACATTTACGCCCGAAGGACGAAGGTTGGGCACAGTGTTTCTGTCGAAGTCTGGACTCATTCAACACCGCAAACAACTATTCGCTCCTCATGTGAGGCTACTGAAGTAGATGCAGTCTACTCTTGCTGAATCACCATGCATCATCTGCTTGTCGATTTTCTTAATGTAGAGGTAAAAAACTCTCACACAATTTGTATCCATTATTTTTTAGAAAAACGTTGCAGATCCTTTTTAGGAGAGCCTGGTTGTGGACTTTTCAGTTTCTCAGGTAGTCAAATCAAGAAAATGATAATGTTCTTGTGAACATTGCGTTTTAAGTATTGGCTATGATAATTATAAACTCCCATCACGTTTGTTAAAATGTTTATTTAATATGTATCTTTTTTTCATTTCAACAATCTTTAGAAACGAATATATTTGACTAGTACATTGAGTGATCAGTTTATGCTACTGAACGTAATTTTATCAAATTGTAAAACAGCTTCAATATTAATAAATATTGGTTAAGTGAAAAGCTTTTGTCGACTTAAAGAAGCACAATTTTGTCCTTACTAAGACCGCAGGTGTAACTCTAATCTGCTTGAAATTCTAATTTTTGCTTAAGATGCTAAATTATGATAGAAATATATGGATGATGAAAATCAGCATTGGGATCGACTAATTTGGTGCGATGGAATATATTTGGGGTTGACATCAGCAACAAAAACACTTGCATTTTCATTTCCGCTATTTGACCTATGAAAAACAATTTTATTTGGGCTCTGAAATGTACTGCAACATGTAGTAGTAGTGTTGGGAATCCCTCACTAATCTCAAATATTTTTTTCTTAGTAACTGAGTTCCTCATTCTCAGCGAGGTCTTAGCAAGCCTAAATGAAATGGAAACAAATTTTTCCTAATTTAAGCTTAGTTATTCAAAACAAAACACTTAGTGGTTATTGAAAGTCCAAAAGCCCTGAACAAACTGTTTTCCCGCTTATCTTCAGCTAAATAGCAGCAGGAGTAAAGTTTTAATTAATTTTCCGGTCCTAATAGTATTTACGGTACCGATAGACTTAGGCTTCATGGGTATTCCTTGTGATCAAATGAAACCTGCATAATTCCTATCGGGTTAATGCAGCTGTGAATGTGTTATGCTTAAATCTTGTAAATCTTGCACATGCAAAACTCATCGTCTGACCTCTGGGGCTAAACGTGACCTCCTCATTGGAATTAGTGCAACAGATGAGGTGAGCATGAAATAAATTGAAAATAAATTGTTCACTGCTAATAATATAATTTGCAAGGCTTTTCTATTTACCAAATAGAATTTCCTCACACTACATGAACATTAAAACTGGACAGAAGCAGCCTCAGAGTAATAAAGCGTCGAAATTAATGTGCACAAGAATGTTTTCTAATAATGTTCTCTGGAATTTTTCTACTACCTTTGCCAATTAAGAAATTTAGTGTATGTTTAATATATTATACCCGTCTGCATCTAATGTTATATTTAATGATAAATACAAAACATTATATCATTATAACTTATAAAATTTAAAAAAATTCCGTGGCACAGCCTTTTTTCCTATGAAGTACCATTTTCTGTTAAATATTTGATCCTATCTTAAACGATAAATGCGACTGTTTTTAAAGGAACCTTCAAATCTAGGCTTGCAAATTCCTGAATTATCTGGAATTACGTTAAATTGGCTTTTCTTTTGTATATCTGACGGTGGGTATTAGCACTAAATTGAAAGTTAAATTATTCTCATTAGGCTGAGAATAATAGATATGTATCTGTTCTGAGCTGTCAGTGAGCTCTGGAGGCATTTCTAATTTGCTTATCAGTAGTCAAATACTCAGCAACACTGCTTTGATGGAAACCTTGCTCCCTTGGAGTCTATAATATGTCGAAAACCCTGTGTGGTAACTTCGACATCAGAGAGCATTTTCTCGAATGGAAAACATTGTTTACTTTCCTTTTAATCAAAGTTGTCCCATATCTCATATCTTATAAACTCTTTACTTGTCAATATATTTTGACAATGAACCTTTACCATACAGATGTTGTTTGACAACAATGTATTACGTTTTCGAATTCAGCCGACTTGCAATTCGAAAATAGAATTTAATTTATTTGAAACATGAACAAGGTAGTAAAATTGAA
The DNA here is from genome assembly GCA_030710315.1 of Anomotaenia brevis. NCBI lineage: Eukaryota > Metazoa > Platyhelminthes > Cestoda > Cyclophyllidea > Dilepididae > Anomotaenia > Anomotaenia brevis. Next base: position 2,356 of record JAUOZQ010001163.1, read on the forward strand.
TTATTTGTCCATTTAACCTACAATACTATATTAATAATGTTTTGTAATTTGTTTTTCATTATAGAATTTAACGTTCCCTAGCCAAAGACACTCACTTAATCATCCACTCAGCTTTTTATAATTTTGGTAAGAATCTTTCATCATGAAGTCCAATTCAGATTCAGATGATGAGGCAAATCATGGAGACACGAATATAGAAAATGGAACAAATGCTTCGATGTAGAGAGCACTGAATGAAATTTCAAAGTAGGTGGCACTTACAATGCTCTAAGCTTAATTAAAGAATCCTGGGTTACAAAATGCTCACGATCGACAGTGGAAGGTGATAATTTCACTTGCAACAGTTCAATGCCTATAGTCAGGTTCCGTGTTGTAAGTTCTTCCACAAACTGATCATACATATCAGACAATGACGACAGTTCATCTCCGCTTCCACTGGACGAAAGTGAATATCTCCAGATTGCTACTGCTAGCAACATTTACTTTCAACATTGGAAAAGTAAACCTAGTTCGTGTAGATGCGTGTTCCAGCGATCTAGTCATATTGCTAGCGTAATTCCCATTCAGCAAGGCAGTCGTTTTTATGAACGCAATCAAAGACAGTCAGAATAGCTGCATTCCAGTGTGCAAAGACAGATTTTAACAGAGTAACCAACTCTCTGAGTTTCAGGCTCTTGTAGCTTGCCAAAATCCTTAATCTGCATCACAGTTTGCATGGTATTCTGCATCATCCACCGTCCACAGTTGCCTCACCACTTTCTTTCGGCATTCTTCTCAAGTAATTACCCCCTCTGTCCTGATCTTCAATTCGTTTCAAATTAAATAAAGCCTTTTTCATTGATTACTTTGCATTAATGAATTCCTTTCTTAATTTGACTTTGGAAAGGAGCACTATTGAAGCATTTACCACCACCCTGTACATTGAACGTCTTTGGGATTCATTCAGACTGTACTATTTGCAAAGGTTGCAGATGCTGTTGGGAGAGTATTTCACAGTGGTTGCATATATATATTCTTATTTACCTTGCCCTCAGTAAGGAATAAGACAGAAGCTGTTAGTATATTGCAACTAACTATGCGATTAATTTTGCAGAAAATGGTCAGACTAATTTCGAGAAATTGAACAATCCATACATTTTTTATGACTTTGGAATACCTAGATGGAATTTACTTACTAGAATTTAAAGCAAGTAAACAAACAGAAATGCAGGTCTGAGAGGCTGAAATGAGGCTCTTTATGGTCAAGTGTAATGCCCTGATATTTTCGATTTTTTACTTCATTTGATTGGAGGTGTCTGAAAAATCGTCCAGGTTTTCAATTGATACCCTAGCGAGTTCGCCTATTTTAGATGCCTTTTCATGTGAAAGGGGATTCTTCATAAAATGGGTATCCCCAATTTTAATTATCAATGGATTCACAAGTTTGCACTAATTCGTTACTGGTTATCTGGCTTACGTTCCAAGATAATATGGCATCACTTCTACTTTCTAAAATAGCCATATTCGTGCAATTTGAAACAGAGATCGTAAGTAGCAATGCGATATAGACGTTATTATTTTGCTCAAGGCGTCGATGTGCAACATTGGTATCGATGATGACTGTCTTAAATACCTGATCACCGAATACCGAGTGACTGTCAATTCACAAGCATTCCCTCACCTAATTTGATCGAAACATTTAGGTCAGTAAACTCCATAGACTCTTACGCAGACTCTTATTGACCTTAAAATAGTGCAAAGATGCATCCACTGACATCAACATAAATTTCACTAAAGTCATGAAGATTCTTGGAATATCGAACACCACCTGGATCATTGTTCTGCGCAATGGCTTATTACATCTCTACCTTCTCTCCGTCTCTCTCTTCTCGGCGTAGACTTGATCGACGAATTCTATCTATTGCCGGACTTTCGCTACCGAGTGACCTCTACAAGACTCAAGCTGCCACTACATCCACCATCCACTTCCGACGCGGGTGCCATGAAAGTGCTTAGGGCAGAAAGGGAACAAATTTTCCAAAATTCACACATCTCCCCAACCCCTCCCCCTTATAGTTGACATAGAAGCAGGCTGCAGCATTCCCTCACAGGAAAACGGACCAATTAACCCAGATTCAACTGTCAAGCAGATTTATTAGACAATACTTTTCAACCAAACATCTACAAATGAAATAAGATCTGAACTAGCAATAATAGTATAATTCCCTTTCCAGAGGTTTATAAAACAACGACTTATTTAACCAAAGGAGGAAGATAAATAACTGAAATACTTGCAGGAATCAGAGTAAGTAAAAACCATGTATTCATGCAAAGTAACGTAATTTGCCTTTTAACTACCTAAGAAGACTCCGAGTAAAGCAGTGTCGTTAAGGATGTGATTATCGATAGGCATATTAGAAATTCCTCTAGAGCTCACTGACAGCTCAGAATAGGTACATATCGTTTATTGGCAGCCCAATGGCGCCAATATCCACCGTCTAGCTCTACAAAAAGAAAGGGCAATTTAAAGAAGTTCCAGATAAGTCAATGAATTCCAAGCTTCGATTTCAAGTTTCCCTGAAAAACAGTCACATTTAACGTGTAAGTTGGGGTCAATTATTAAACAGAATGTGGGAACTCGTGGAAAAAAGGAGGTGCTACAAAACGTTGACTGTTATTATTCAATTGCAAGAGTTGAAATGGCATAATTTATTGCATTTATCGTTTAATATAACATTAGGCGATAGACACGTATAGCATTATGTGCATACTGCAAATTGTCTACTTTGCAAAGGTGGTAGAATAATTTCCATTTATTAAAAAAATAAAATTTGCAGTGAATACTTGAGCAGCAAAAATTGCAGCACGTCTTTCCCAGGTATATCTTGAACTGGATCCGACATGGAAAAATCGATTTTCCTAATGATTTCTGAAATGGACTCCTATGACCATTGGCCCAGGTTAACTAGCTTTAAGGAACGTAATAATTGGCTAGTAGACATAAACGATGAAACCTGGATCCGACAGAATAAGCTAAACTCAGTTAACACTGGTCACTATTGATCTGTAAATAAAACCTTCTGATAATCTCAACAATCTTAACTGTTCTTTTTACCCCATCGACTTCTGGATCCATGAAAATCCGGAGGATTTAGAATTCCCCTTACTGTTTTAAAGAACAACCTCAGGCAGGATATCTATTAAAAATGACATTTAATTTATACCCATTTATTGGATGATCTATTTAGAAAATTATATTTCTTCAGAAAAAGAAGTGACAAAAACAACAGGGGACTTTGAAAGTGCTTGTGTTTTTGATATAACTGCGATTCAGATAAAATAGATGCCTGGAGCCCTTTTGTGCAAAATTAGATAATTTGCAATAGGCCTTGAAAACCGCTTTTATTATTATCTGAACCTATTTAGGACCGCGCCTGAATATCGCTATTTAAAAGGCAATAAGCAATCATTTTCCATATCATTCCGTTAAACCTTCATTGTGGATTGAAGATTAACTTGTAGATCACTGATAGCCAACAACAGAAATGTGGAAATAAACCCACGACTAGTTATCTGAGTTTTTGTTAGGACATAGGCTTTTATGAGGAGTTAAGATAAGGCTAGCTCACGGCCAGGTCTACATAAGTTAGAAAGCGAATTCAGTAAAATTCAAAAGTGAAAAACTCCTTGAAAGTTGTTTAATGTCGTCTTCTTTATATTTATTCCAAGTAGAAATAGATATTGTTTAATTTAGAAAATTATTAATTCTCCCATGGCGCGATACTGTCAATTTCACTAGCGAATAAGAGCATAAATGGACATTATTCAATCTCTGTAAGCATAAACAGTGACACTACTCAGTGCCATTTAACTAATGTAGCCTACATCGTTAAGTTGAAGAAGCTGTAAATGAATAAGCAAAAAATAGCCCAAGAAAAAGGCCGAGCATGACGCCATAAAATCAACAAATAGTAATCTCTTGAAAATGATCATGCAACGATCTCTCTGTGTTGGGGCTACGTACAGAAATTTACATGAATATTGAAAAAACTGAATATTTCCATACAACATATTCCAGCTTACCGAAGTTTGAAATGTAGAATAAAAGATATCTAGGAAATGCAGCAAGTCATTTATTCGGAACTAAATATCTAAAGCACAATATCATAATCTAGAATGAATATAGCCTTATTTTACGTCATTTGAAAATTCACTCATTCCCAATTCTATCTTTTTGGCAACAAATTACGTCATTTCACTATAAAATTGCTTTAGAATGTATACTTATGAGGTCTGCTGCAATAAACAGTAGAGTAGTTAAGTAAACAAACCAACCCGATTTGGTGAAATTGCCTTAATAATCCCTTTTCAGTTGTAAGAATTAAATATGGCGTCAATGAAGATAAAATCCAAGTAATTTAGCACTTCTAAAAAAGGAAAATCACTATTTCGTCTTTCAAATGCATCAAGCCTAGGTATGTGGTTGGTAGGTTGTAGAACATTAAAAATTTCGAAGTAACGTGAGATGATAGTTACTCAAAGCCTTGCTGTTTACACTACACATTTAAGCATGACACGATAAATGCATATTTGCCTCACATTTTCGTTTTTCCAGTCTTCAAGTAATATTTCTTTCTGGTAAGTAGATGTGATTAATGTTAAGAGGGGGATTTATAATTTGTTTCTTTACAAATTGGTCAACCTTGAGTAAATACAAATGTACATTCTTTCAGAATGCACAAACGCTTGTCCTTGCTCATACATGCATCATCTGTGCACTCCTTGGGAAGATAAATCCTGTTTTCGGCTGCGAGGTATACCCTGCAAAAGCTCCTATCCATATTGCTTTGCCAATGACTAAGTAGGTCTTTTGGAAGTGCTTTTGCTTCCTAATGCTTGACCGTGTTCATTAGTTGGAAATCATTTCCGATTTCGATGAAATCTAATTGGACTTTTAAGAAAATCGACGATAATTCAGGATTGAATTTGGACTATTCCTACTTTTCAATGAGTCGCTCCTCTGTTCACTGTATGCTTAATTTTGCTCCTCCACTTATAGTTATGTGGTAAAATAATCGCGATTTCGATAATCATTCAAACTGAATTTCCCATGAAATAAATATTCATTGAGTTGGTTGAAACAATCCATCAATGAAGGTGGAGAGGCTTCAAAGTCACACGAATTTTTCGGAGGCAATCAAAAAAACGAAGAAAAAGAGAAAAAATCACTATCGAAACCAGAATATTGGAACAACTTGGATTTACCAGATTTAAGAAAGTCCCTATAAGAGAAAACGTGATATTTTGATTTACAGTTTTGGCATAAAGACTCTAATACATTACGAATCTTATAAGGTATCGAAAAATTTCTCCAAAGTTATCGGTTCACAGCATAGCAAAGGCTATTTCAGTAGCTTAAACAATTATTTGCTCTGCCTTATATAGCATCCTTTTTTAATAAAAGCGAATAATAAAAAAAAATTGTAAACAATTTAATAAATATTGTTCAAGGGTATGATAATTACGAGGTCCCATTACATTTATTAAAATGTTTATTTGGTATCTTCAGCTTTTTCCGATTTCACAATCTTTAGGAATGAATATGTTTAACTATTTCATTTAGTGATCAATTCATGCTGCGAGTAATTCCAGTAGATCGTGAAACAGCTTAAATATCACTAATTAATTTTCGGAGTGCAGGGCAATTTCGTCCTTAATAAGTCGATATTTATCCTAAATCAGCCTGAAATTCTAATTTTTTAAGTGCTGGGTTTTGATATCAATACAGGAATGAAGAAAATCAGCATTGGAATCAACTGATCTGGTGTGATGAAATTAGATTTGGGGTTGATACAGTAACAAAAGGCACTGTATTTCATTTCTGCATTGACTTATGAAAACAATTTAAAATCAGGCCTTGTTTAGGCTTTGAAGCGTATTGCAACACGTAGAAGTAGTACTGGAAATCCCTTTGAAAATAACCTGTTATGCCATGTACACATCAAGGCAGACTTATCTCAAATAACTGTTCGATACCAACTGAGTTTCTCATGCTCAGCAAAGCCTCTGCAAACTTAAATGAGATGGGAATAATTTTTTATAAATCAAGCCTGGCTATTTCAAACGAAACGCATAGTCCTTATTGATAGTCCGAATGCCTTGAACAAACAATTTCCCCGCTTGTTGTCTCACACAGATGAAGAGCCGCAGGAGTGAAGTTATAATTAATTTTCCAGTTTCTAATGAGTGTTCACGGTACTGGTAGACTTGGGTCTCATGAATATTGCCTGTAATCAAATGAAACCTGTTTAATTCTTACTGAGTTTATGCAGCTGTGAATGTGTTATGCTTAAGTCTTGTGGATTAATACAGCGAGAAATTTATCAGTTGGAAAGAAATTTTCAGGATTACTGCTAGCCATGAAATACCAGACACTGACAAAACTCCTTATCTGACCTCTGGGGCTGAATGTGACCTCCTTAATGGAATCGTGCGACTGATCAGGTGAGCATGAGACCATGGAAAACACCACGGACTCACACAGAGCACGTGACGGCTAAGCCTTGTTAACCCAGGTGAATCTTCTTGTCCCTCTTTCAATCTGTCTCTCATTCTCATATCATAATAATATTAACATTAATCACATCTACTTACCAGAAAGAAATATTACTTGAAGACTGGAAAAACGAAAATGTGAGGCAAATATGCATTTATCGTGTCATGCTTAAATGTGTAGTGTAAACAGCAAGGCTTTGAGTAACTATCATCTCACGTTACTTCGAAATTTTTAATGTTCTACAACTTACCAACCACATACCTAGGCTTGATGCATTTGAAAGACGAAATAGTGATTTTCCTTTTTTAGAAGTGCTAAATTACTTGGATTTTATCTTCATTGACGCCATATTTAATTCTTACAACTGAAAAGGGATTATTAAGGCAATTTCACCAAATCGGGTTGGTTTGTTTACTTAACTACTCTACTGTTTATTGCAGCAGACCTCATAAGTATACATTCTAAAGCAATTTTATAGTGAAATGACGTAATTTGTTGCCAAAAAGATAGAATTGGGAATGAGTGAATTTTCAAATGACGTAAAATAAGGCTATATTCATTCTAGATTATGATATTGTGCTTTAGATATTTAGTTCCGAATAAATGACTTGCTGCATTTCCTAGATATCTTTTATTCTACATTTCAAACTTCGGTAAGCTGGAATATGTTGTATGGAAATATTCAGTTTTTTCAATATTCATGTAAATTTCTGTACGTAGCCCCAACACAGAGAGATCGTTGCATGATCATTTTCAAGAGATTACTATTTGTTGATTTTATGGCGTCATGCTCGGCCTTTTTCTTGGGCTATTTTTTGCTTATTCATTTACAGCTTCTTCAACTTAACGATGTAGGCTACATTAGTTAAATGGCACTGAGTAGTGTCACTGTTTATGCTTACAGAGATTGAATAATGTCCATTTATGCTCTTATTCGCTAGTGAAATTGACAGTATCGCGCCATGGGAGAATTAATAATTTTCTAAATTAAACAATATCTATTTCTACTTGGAATAAATATAAAGAAGACGACATTAAACAACTTTCAAGGAGTTTTTCACTTTTGAATTTTACTGAATTCGCTTTCTAACTTATGTAGACCTGGCCGTGAGCTAGCCTTATCTTAACTCCTCATAAAAGCCTATGTCCTAACAAAAACTCAGATAACTAGTCGTGGGTTTATTTCCACATTTCTGTTGTTGGCTATCAGTGATCTACAAGTTAATCTTCAATCCACAATGAAGGTTTAACGGAATGATATGGAAAATGATTGCTTATTGCCTTTTAAATAGCGATATTCAGGCGCGGTCCTAAATAGGTTCAGATAATAATAAAAGCGGTTTTCAAGGCCTATTGCAAATTATCTAATTTTGCACAAAAGGGCTCCAGGCATCTATTTTATCTGAATCGCAGTTATATCAAAAACACAAGCACTTTCAAAGTCCCCTGTTGTTTTTGTCACTTCTTTTTCTGAAGAAATATAATTTTCTAAATAGATCATCCAATAAATGGGTATAAATTAAATGTCATTTTTAATAGATATCCTGCCTGAGGTTGTTCTTTAAAACAGTAAGGGGAATTCTAAATCCTCCGGATTTTCATGGATCCAGAAGTCGATGGGGTAAAAAGAACAGTTAAGATTGTTGAGATTATCAGAAGGTTTTATTTACAGATCAATAGTGACCAGTGTTAACTGAGTTTAGCTTATTCTGTCGGATCCAGGTTTCATCGTTTATGTCTACTAGCCAATTATTACGTTCCTTAAAGCTAGTTAACCTGGGCCAATGGTCATAGGAGTCCATTTCAGAAATCATTAGGAAAATCGATTTTTCCATGTCGGATCCAGTTCAAGATATACCTGGGAAAGACGTGCTGCAATTTTTGCTGCTCAAGTATTCACTGCAAATTTTATTTTTTTAATAAATGGAAATTATTCTACCACCTTTGCAAAGTAGACAATTTGCAGTATGCACATAATGCTATACGTGTCTATCGCCTAATGTTATATTAAACGATAAATGCAATAAATTATGCCATTTCAACTCTTGCAATTGAATAATAACAGTCAACGTTTTGTAGCACCTCCTTTTTTCCACGAGTTCCCACATTCTGTTTAATAATTGACCCCAACTTACACGTTAAATGTGACTGTTTTTCAGGGAAACTTGAAATCGAAGCTTGGAATTCATTGACTTATCTGGAACTTCTTTAAATTGCCCTTTCTTTTTGTAGAGCTAGACGGTGGATATTGGCGCCATTGGGCTGCCAATAAACGATATGTACCTATTCTGAGCTGTCAGTGAGCTCTAGAGGAATTTCTAATATGCCTATCGATAATCACATCCTTAACGACACTGCTTTACTTGGAGTCCTCTTAGGTAGTTAAAGGACAAATTACGTTACTTTGCATGAATACATGGTTTTTACTTACTCTGATTCCTGCAAGTATTTCAGTTATTTATCTTCCTCCTTTGGTTGAATAAGTCGTTGTTTTATAAGCCTCTGGAAAGGGAATTATACTATTATTGCTAGTTCATATCTTATTTCATTTGTAGATGTTTGGTTGAAAAGTATTGTCTAATAAATCTGCTTGACAGTCGAATCAGGGTTAATTGGTCCGTTTTCCTTATTTCACTAACATTGCATTTAGAGCTGTTTCCTGTGAGGGAATGCTGCAGCCTGCTTCTATGTCAACTATAAGGGGGAGGGGTTGGGGAGATGTGTGAATTTTGGAAAATTTGTTCCCTTTCTGCCCTCAGCACTTTCATGGCACCCGCGTCGGAAGTGGATGGTGGATGTAGTGGCAGCTTGAGTCTTGTAGAGGTCACTCGGTAGCGAAAGTCCGGCAATAGATAGAATTCGTCGATCAAGTCTACGCCGAGAAGAGAGAGACGGAGAGAAGGAAGAGATGTAATAAGCCATTGCGCAGAACAGTGATCTCGGTGGTGTTCCATATTCCAAGAATCTTCATGACTTTAGTGAAATTTATGTTGATGTAAGTGCATGCATCTTTGCACTATTTTAAGGTCAATAAGAGTCTGTGTAAGAGTCTATGGAGTTTACTTTCGTAAATGTTTCGATCAAATTAGGTGAGGGAATGCTTGTGAATTGACAGTCACTCGGTATTCGGTGATCAGGTATTTAAGGCAGTCATCATCGATACCAATGTTGCACATCGACGCCTTGCGCAAAATAATAACCTCTATATGGCATTGCTACTTACGATCTCTGTTTCAAATTGCACGAATATGGCTATTTTAGAAAGTAGAAGTGATGCCATATCATCTTGGAACGTAAGCCAGATAACCAGTAACGAATTAATGCAAACTTGTGAATCCATTGATAATTAAAATAGGGGATACCCATTTTATGAAGAATCCCCTTTTACATGAAAAGGCATCTAAAATAGGCAAACTCACTAGGGTATCTATTGAAAACCTGGACAAATTTTCAGACACCTCCAATCAAATGAAGTAAAAAATCGAAAATATCAGGGCATTACACTTGACCATAAAGAGCCTCATTTCAGCCTCTCAGACATGAATTTCTGCTTGTTTACTTGCTTTAAATTCTAGTAAGTAAATTCCATCTAGGTATTCCAAAGCCATAAAAAGTGGATGGATTTTTTAATTTCCCGAAATTAGTCTGACCATTTTCTGCAAAATAAAAGTTAGTTGCAATATACTAACAGCTTCTGTCTTATTCCTTACTGAGGGCAAGTAAATCAGAATATATATGCAACCACTGTGACATGCTCTCCCAACAGCATCTGCAACATTTGCGAATAGTACAGTCTGAATGAATCCCAAAGACGTTCAATGTACAGGGTGGTGGTAAATGCTTCAATAGTGCTCCTTTCCAAAGTCAAATTAAGGAAGGAATTCATTAATGCAAAGTAATCAATGAAAAAAGGCTTTATTTAATTTGAAACGAATTGAAGATCAGGACAGAGGGGGTAATTACTTGAGAAGAATGCCGAAAGAAAGTGGTGAGGCAACTGTGGACGGTGGATGATGAAGAATACCATGCAAACTTTGATGCAGATTAAGGATTTTCGCAAGCTACAAGAGCCTGAAACTCAGAGAGTTGGTTACTCTGTTAAAATCTGTCTTTGCACACTGGAATGCAGCTATTCTGACTGTCTTTGATTGCGTTCATAAAAACGACTGCCTTGCTGAATGGGAATTACGCTAGCAATATGACTAGATCGCTGCAACACGCATCCACACGAACTAGGTTTACTTTTCCAATGTTGAAAGTGAATGTTGCTCGCAGTAGCAATCTGGAGATATTCACTTTCGCCCAGTGGAAGCGAAGATGAACTGTCGTCATTGTCTGATATGTATGATCAGTTTGTAGAACTTACAACACGGAACCTGACTATAGGCATTGAACTGTTGCAAGTGAAATCTATCACCTTCCACTGTCGATCGTGAGCATTTTGTAATCCAGGATTCTTTAATTAAGTTTAGAGCATTGTAAGTGCCACTTACTTTGAAATTTCATTCAGTGCTCTGTACATCGAAGCATTTGTTCCATTTTCTATATTCGTGTCTCCATGATTTGCCTCATCATCTGAATCTGAATTGGACTTCATGATGAAAGGTTCTTACCAAAATTAGAAAAAGCTGAGTGGATGATTAAGTGAGTGTCTTTGGCTAGGTAACGTTAAATTCTATAATGAAAAACAAATTACAAAACATTATTAATATAGTATTGTTGGTTAAATGGACTAATAATTCATTTTTACTACCTTGTTCATGTTTCAAATAAATTAAATTCTATTTTCGAATTGCAAGTCGGCTGAATTGGAAAACGTAATACATTGTTGTCAAACAACATCTGTATGGTAAAGGTTCATTGTCAAAATATATTGACAAGTAAAGAGTTTACAAGATATGAGATATGGGACAACTTTGATTAAAAGGAAAGTAAACAATGTTTTCCATTCGAGAAAATGCTCTCTGATGTCGAAGTTACCACACAGGGTTTTCGACATATTATAGACTCCAAGGGAGCAAGGTTTCCATCAAAGCAGCGTTGCTGAGTATTTGACTACTGATAAGCAAATTAGAAATGCCTCCAGAGCTCACTGACAGCTCAGAACAGATACATATCTATTATTCCTCAGCCTAATGAGAATAATTTAACTTCTAAATTTAGTGCTAATACCCACCGTCAGATATACAAAAGAAAAGCCAATTTAACGTAATTCCAGATAATTCAGAAATTTGCAAGCCTAGATTTGAAGGTTCCTTTAAAAACAGTCGCATTTATCGTTTAAGATAGGATCAAATATTTAACAGAAAATGGTACTTCATAGGAAGAAAGGCTGTGCCACGGAATTTTTTCTAAATTTCATAAGTTATAATGATATAATGTATGGTATTTATCATTAAATATAACATTAGATGCAGACGGGTATAACATATTGAACATACTCTAAATTTCTTACTTGGAAAAGGTAGTAGAAAAATTCCAGAGAACATTATTAGAAAACATTCTTGTGCACATTAATTTCGACGCTTTATTACTCTGAGGCTGCTTCTGTTCAGTTTTAATGTTTATGTAGTGTGAGGAAAATCTATTTGGTAAATAGAAAAGCTTTGCAAATTATATTATTCGCAGTGAACAATTTATTTTCAATTTATTTCATGCTCACCTGATCTGTTGCACTAATTCCAATGAGGAGGTCACGTTTAGCCCCAGAGGTCAGACGAGGAGTTTTGCATGTGCAAGATTTACAAGATTTAAGCATAACGCGTTCACAGCTGCTGATTTTCATCATCCATATATTTCTATCATAATTTAGCATCTTAAGCAAAAATTAGAATTTCAAGCTGATTAGAGTTACATATGCGGTCTTAGTAAGGACAAAATTGTGCTTCTTTAAGTCGACAAAAGCTTTTCACTTAACAAATATTTAGTAATATTGAGGCTGTTTTACAATTTGATAAAATTACGTTCAGTAGCATAAACTGATCACTCGATGTACTAGTCAAATATATTCCTTCCTAAAGGTTGTTAAAATGAAAAAAATAGATACATATTAAATAAACATTTTAGCAAACGTGATGGGAGTTTATAATTATCATAGCCAATACTTAAAACGCAATGTTCACAAGAACATTATCATTTTCTTGATTTGACTACTTGAGAAACTGAAAAGTCCACAACCAGGCTCTCCTAAAAAGAATCTGCAACATTTTTTTTCTAAAAAATAATGGATACAAATCGTGTGAGAGTTTTTTACCTCTACATTTAGAAAATCGACAAGCAGATGATGCATGGTGATTCAGCAAGAGCAGACTGCATCTAATTCAGTAGCCTCACATGAGGAGCGAATAGTTTTTTACGGTGTTGAATGAGTCCAGACTTCAGCAGAACTATTGTGCCCAACCTTCGTCCTTCGGGCGTAAATGTTAACTGCACCTTCATCAACTTGGTTCATAAGACTGACTCCCTCATTATCTGCCCCTTGAAAGTTGTTTAATAAATTTAATTATTTTAAGATCAATAAGCAGGTAGATATAATTGACTTACTGATTCCATGGAACAAAATGACAAATAAATCTATGATCACCAGAGGCTTTTCAATTGACTTCTTGATTTCACTTCTTGAAACCCGGTAAGCATGAGAGGTATATATGTATATAAACATACTTCATAAACTCCCATTTCGTGAAAGCACGCTTCGTCAACTTGAGGAATGCCTGCTTCGCTTACAAAACATTCGAAAACTTCAACAAAAGCTTTGGCATCCGCAGAAGCCCATAGGCCTTGGGTGTCATTTCCATCCTTGTATATATATCAAGGCAGGAAGCAGCATTCTTAATATGTACATGTATATCTATATATTGGCAATCACGATTGTGAGAAACTATCTGCACCGTTATATCATGATTTAGAGTTGACCTGACACAAGTACTGGAGATCGTGGACAGCGGTGTAAATCACCCTTTCTCCCTCTTTAAAAGCTAATTTGTCTGTGAAAATAGGATCCTAACTACAACCTTTTCTCCGGTGACTAACGACATCGAAGACTTGCATCCATCTGGAGGTCGTTCTGCTGCGATCACCAAACCCACGAGATTTGTATGACGATTCTCGATTAGTTGATTTTGCAATTCGTGCAGATATAACGGTAGAGCTCTGAATATTTCCGATCCAACTAGTTTAAACCTCTTCATGGATGATCCCTGAACAACTCATCACTCCCAAATACAAACATGTTTTTCATTACCAGTTTTGATAGCAAAATTGATATCATAGGGGAGAAAATTCTATCCAACCCCCTGTTTTGATTGCGAGATTATTTGGAAATATTGTTAAGCTAAATGTGGATAATCTCATTTTTAAATATTTTTGAATCATTAGATTCTAATAAGCAAAATTACATGTAATATGCATGAAAGGTCATATCTTCATCTGCAAAACCACTTTCTAATATATTAATGCATTCTAGCCTTAGCAAAAATCAAAAAGACAAACGTAACACACTAACCCAAGTCATATTGTATATCTTTAGACAGAAAAATAACTACTAGAGAATATATAAATGTCCTAGTCAATGTACAACTTGTTCCCGGTAATACCAAGTGCAACATTTACCAGGAGTGACTGATTACTAATGTAACCACACTTTTTATGCAACCTGATTCCAATATAATTTAGATTTAAAACTTTAATAGTAGGGTAGGGAATGAACATGCACAGGCGTCACGTCATCTCATGGCGATTTGCCAATTAGGATAAACAATTTAACTTAAGATTCATAAAGTAGCTCAGTCTGGTAAAACTGGCTTTGGCATTCAGGATCTGCTTTTCTAAGTGGCTAATCAGCTTGCAGTTTTGTTAACTGCTTGCTCGATGAACGTGATTTAGGGGCAAGAGACCGTGAAAGTGACATTAGCATCTTATAAATTCAGGGGCAAGCAGGCGTAATCCAGGGTCCTTTAACCAGTCAAAGTGATTAACAATGTCACTCCAGTTCCCATTTCCAAAGGGAATTACTAGCACCTGATTCCATATTTCAAAATAATTCTTCCTCTAAGAAGCTAGACGGAATTAAAGTCAAACACGAAATATTGATTTCATCATGAAGAAACCTTGTAATTCTGAGGTATTGAGTATTAATATGTGTGCAGCCTTCCACTGGCAGAGTAGCCTGGCAAGAAAGCAGGTTCACATTGAACTTCACCTTTCGTTTGGGAAACCGGTATTCCTAAAATGCTTTCCATAGTTGTAGTGAGGTGAACTAAGAGAGAAAATGAATGTTATTAGACTTTATTTAACAAAAATACATTATCTCATGGTAACTGTTAGAATTTC
>JAUOZQ010001164.1:0-17220 GCA_030710315.1 Anomotaenia brevis
AAAGGGCAAATTGAGCACACAAATTCGAGGTACATGTAAGTCACGTAACCTAAAAATAAGAATTTGTTTTTAAGTTGGTGGGTGGGTTGAGGGTTGAGGGTTGAATTGAATTACACGATGACTCACCAAAGGCTCTGTTTTGTCTGGTATTTCGATCGATAGGAACATTGACATTTAAAATTGCCCCGAACGAGGAGGCGATGTAATAGGAGCATAATATCGTCCATTTCCGCAGGCAGATTACTAACGAAGAGGGTGGATGTGCGTGGACCAACGCGTCTTCCTTCTCCAGCGTCTGACTGAGGAGACCGTGGCAATCGTGAACTTGAAACCACATTAGGCCTCCTTGCCATCCCGTCTGAAATCGAAGGAAAAAGGTACAGAAAAACAGACACGATTAATGAGAACGTGGTGAGTGAGTGGTGAGCGACGCAAGTGAGAGCTGAAATTGAATTCAAATATAAATGAAAGCATACTTCCAGATGAGCGAGGTCCACAAGGATACCAAAGAAGAGGCATTCAAATCTCGTCGGCGCAGAGCCTGAAGCATCGATTGGGTGGCCTCTTAATGTCACAACGCGAAATACGCGGGTACGAATTAGGTTTATTGTAGGCTTCATTGATGTTTTCTGGAGCAAAAATGAAATTAAGTGTAATATTTTAAAGCTACTCGTCACACCTAATGTCGCCCTTGTTTGCCACTCTCTAGAAATAGCAAGGAATTATCACACCCACTTTTTAAGTGATCGAGTTAAATCCATGAGGAAAAATTGCATATCAAATAAATGTCTGCACGTATGCGAAATACCTCATTTTCTTTTCATCATGAATCATTAAATGAAGTCGCAATTTAAATTGATTAGCATTTAAATATTTACTTTGAAATACCAAATTACATATTTCTAAATAAATTGGAGGTTCTATTCGAACCTGTATATTTTAACCTGTAAATTGTTCATGCAATACCTCGAAAATGATACCTGTTTAAATTACTTCATAGAAATGATTTGGATGCGATTCTGACAAAAAATTGGTTCTAAATGCGCGAAATTCTCTTAAAGTCATTACTGGGTCCGCCTTATAAGCTTCGATAAATGCTACGAATTACTACAGCTGACGGGGCGAAAATTTTGAAGCTAATTTGAATAAGCTAATTTTAGCATATTAGAATTACTTGCATAGACGCATGCCAATACACTTGATTTTCAATGAAAAAAGTAACGTGAGACATGTTTTTAACTGTTAAAACAAGTGATGCGTTTAGTAAATATGACTAAATTTTAAATATTCTGAAGCATTTTAAGATTTAGTTAGGGGATGAATAATATAAAGAGTCCAAGTTCCATCAAGAAGCATATAAAATGCAGTGGTGTTTCGTTGCTAGAAGCACAGGCAACAACTCCTTCAAATATAATCACCTCAATGAGCTAGTGACTTCGATGATGAAAGACATCACGCATGGCAGATTTAAAGAAACCTAACAATATATATACGCTTAGACGCAAATCTGAATGTCATTAAAATTATACTCAGAAGTGGCTTTCAAACTGCATGATAAAGTGCATGTGTCTAATAGGCAGAATTTATCAGTCATTGTCAACGCCTTTTTAATTTTAAGTTTTTCGAAAAACTGACCCTGTAACTCTTATAAATTATGGCGTTGTTCAAACTGGACGATTGTGTCATTTGAAGTGGCAAATTAATTCTTAAGACGGAATTCTGGAGATCTGCTACCACAGCTTATATTTGAAAGGCGACTTACGCAAGTAGTAGGAATTGCGAATGCGATATTCAAAACTGATTTTAATTTCTATTCCGAAAAGCCTAACTAGAGCTAGCCCTTCTACATTCTTCTTCAGCAGTAAGCGTCCATTTTTAATTACGAAAACACGGCTTCGGAGATAAATAGCTAAAGCTCACGTGCATCACTTAAAAGGGAAAAGTGAATCACAATGCCAATGGATTTAAGATGATTTTCGCCTGCTGAATGATGAATTGGCTCGACATGGCGATAATCTATGTCTATGTTGATGCTTCAGCCATGATGACATGCGATGTGGTAGACTGGGCCAGAACAGCAGATTATAACGAGGTCCTGCAGTAAATATTCTACAGAGGCGCTTTGGGGAAATAAGACTCTTGCGATTAATCACTACACTTATTACATGACCTTAAGCCATTTGACGATCCGGTGTGAGGTAATTTTGAGAAAACTATTTGTGGGCAGCAGTAAACAAGTCTTAGTTCATGTGACATGTCCATATCAAAAAGCGTATGCCATGATTTATCGCAAAATATTTGCCTAAATGGTGCTATAATGAGTTTTCCTTTAATAAAACAAACATCTTTTTAAATTTCTGAGTAGGTATGCTGTCATTATAAAAAACTCTGTTTAAATTTTAACAAATTTATTATTATATATATTTATCAGTAGAACTGATTGATAATTTCAAGGGGAAAGAATCTAATAAAAGTTAGGTTCATTTACGTTAAACTGAAACGAAGAAATTGTTCAATATGAGCAAATGCTTTTTGAATAACGACAAGATCGGTTCCATTTTTTTCGGTTAATATACGCAGTGGAATAAAATAATCATTTATGAACGATTAAATATAATTGTTTCCTGGGTTAATGTGAAAATCTTTCAACAAGGTGGTTTCAAGGTTGTTCTTTAATTGGTTGCTGTGTTTATCCCAAAACAAGTTCTTAATTGCCTTAAGTTTTATAAAACACCTGCATAATCTGGGCTTACCAACATTTTGAAGGAATTATTGGCTGGCAATATTTTAAAATGGTTTCTTTTTTACTTAACCGTAGAGGAAGTTGCGTTACGAAGTCAGACTTCTGTAAGTTCATAAAGAAGCTGAAATTGTGGCAATAGTGGAGTGGCTCAATATAATGTAGAAAATCGTCATCATTCTGATCAGTGGAATCAGAGCTGGAAGAGGGGTGAATTACTTCAAAGAACTTTCTAACTTATTTTAGAAATGCCTGGCTGATTCATTTAATTGGCAACTTTTCATTGCATTACACACTTCAAGATATAGTCATTGTGCATGATATGACACTACACAATGCGTCAAATAACTTCATTAATCATTAAATCGTTTTCTCTTTAATAACCAATGCCATGAAAAAGCCACAGAAATTACACTTTGGATTACTTTAACAATATTAAAGTAACATAATAGTAAAAAATAACTGTTTGAGATAAAGTTTCTTTTGGATGAGAATTTACCGAAATTCTCTCTAAGGAAGGTGCTTTGTGCCAATTAAATCCGTTTGCACACGATTGTGCAAGTCTAACAGGAAACTCCCTTTATCTCCCCAATTTTCTTTTTTGCATTTTTGTAATTAAATAACCTGTTTAATAATTTTTTGCACAGGTAACTTTGCCTTTCCACATGCAATATCTCCCAATCGGTTTGTGTCCTCATTATTACGTGAGTTATTCCATTTATAACTAATATATAATTTTATTATATTTTCTATGTTCTTTTTTTCATTTTTAAACGAAATGTTTATCGTATTACTACCTCGTTTTCGAACTCACTGTGGTAATATTTATCATGGAGATCCTAATGACAATATTTCACTTCGATTTCTGGAAGCTGTGTTTCTTAAACAATTCAACTTGAAAGCATGTAGTTGTTAATTACAATTATTATTACAATTGCAATACAACTATTAAATTTTGCACTCAGTGGTCATGATAGGATTGTGAGGAATCTTTCAAAGACAAAAGGCTTTGATGATTACAACACCACTTACATTTAAGCTTCTCTGTAATGCTGTTGTTTTTATAAATTAATGCAAGTAAATTTGTTCTTGCTTAGATACAGGCCCACAAGCTAATAATTTTTTGAGGTATTACAGGTGAAAGTATTTTGGTTCAGCTAGATCAGGTGAAAGTGCTTGAATGAATAGTAGGAAGGTATGAGTGCACATAATTGAAAGGTCGCGCCACCACAAACCACATTCCATTCTTGAAAGGGTTGAGAACATTCGCAGTAACTGATTAATGAGTTGTTGTGGTAACTGGAGTGATGGCGGTGTGCTTCTTGGGTAATCAATAGTGTGCGTGCTGGCTACTTCTCAACTGCTACATAGGATGAAGATTGCACGCGAAGGATCGAGAAGTCCTGCTTAATAACAGTTTTTAGTAAACAGGAATGCCATCACTTTAAAAGCTTATTTTGTATAATATCACAAGTACTTCGATTGCAACAACTGAATGACCTAAAACATGCAACAGAGAGGTGACGCCAAACATGTCACATTTTTTTCCTAGAGATTCAGGCACACTCCTAGAGCTTGTCTATGGGACTGCTCAGGTTGCTGCAGTGATGCCAAGGTGAGTTCCAGCTAACCAAAATCGAGCTTGCACGCTACCTATCGACTATTTGTTTTGATCGCTCATGGAAGTTGTTTGCTCCAATACTTGACTGAATTCATTAAGGCTTTTAAGGCTCTAATTGTGCTATACATCACACGTCTTATTATTACTTATAGCAAAACACAATCGCTTGCCTCGTGAACAGATCTGCTAAAGCTTATAAAGTGATTTTGAAATTATTGACGTTTCAAATGCACAAAAATGCAAGAAAGGAAGAGTGGCCTGTTGCCGTTACAACACACGGCAGGCTAAGCCTAGGCTTGCATGAAGCCAATCACGTTCAGTTGTGAATGCTGAAGGGCCCAATCAATTAATCGTGCTTCGGTGGAAGGTAGACTAGTGCTAGAAGAAACCGTTGAAAAGCCTGAGAATCACACCCTGCCTCGAATTTCGGTCCCCGACTGTTTAGCGTATTCTCGCTCCTCTGTAGAAATGAATCGCCACCAGACCTCGTCAGTAACATTCACCAGCTTGCATGCAGCCGACGCTACTGTTTCTTATCACAGGCAATTAAGAGACACCGAGAAGTACGTGGATCTTGACATTGAGGTACGTTGTGGATCCGACGGCACAAATTCATCTTGTCTACAGACAGCTGGAGGGCAAAATATTCGGGCCCACAGGTGGATCTTAGAGGCTCGGTTCCCAGTGCTACGAAACCTGTTTTGTGACAGCCTTCAAAGACAGCGCCTCGATTTGAGGCGCTATCCCACAGAGTAGGTTGCGTTTGCTCCCTACCTACTTCTTACGCAACCGCTGAACATTCCTCACTCAATGTCATGTTTGCAGGGCCGTCAAAGCTGTCATCGACTACGCGTACGGAACCCAACTCGTGTTGACCGAGGACACGGCATTGAAGATCCTCCTACTGAGCGAGAATCTCAAATGCTCCGAGATCACGAACTGGTGTAGGAGTTTCATCTGCACTCGGTGAGTCGCCTTTTCACACTTACATCGCCTCCTAATCCAAGTGCCAGCTTAGCGTCGCCTAGTTTGAGTGATTTCTTAGACTGGGATCCACTAGTTTCGTAAGGTAATGAAAATTCACATAGATTGCTTCTGAGGATGGAACAACTTGTTTGATAATGTAACATAGTGAGGAATGAGGAAAGTGCTCGTCTTTGCATTGAACGATGTCATTTAAATTACACTAGTAACCAAGTAGCCATGGAGCAAATCAAGAGCTGTATTTGCTTTCCCTCGAGAAAACAGAGTCAATGAAACGAATTTCCGCAGTGTCTGGAGGATTGGCAGTTTGATTTCGGATGAGGATTTGATGCGAGCCTGTGTGCCCATGATGATAGCGCACCTTGCTGAGGTCCTCAGAGACCCTCTCCTGCTGGAGGCGACAGGGGCGCGAGGTTTCAATTGCCTCCTTTCAGATGAGCGTTCGGAGAGGGTATCAGCCCTCTCCAGGATCTCGGCCGTCGCCGCGTGGGTACACGCAGCGCCGACGAAGGAGATACAAGAGCAGCGCACAGACGCCTTCCCTGATCTCCTCAGTCTTGTCGACTGCGAGGGCGTATCGCAACAGGAAACGATCAAATTACTCCTGGAAGACAATATTGTTGCTTTGCCTGCGAAAAACCGGTGAATTTTTGCCTTGCTTAGTGTCTGATATTAAGACTTCACTATCAGAAGGCGGTAGAATAGAATACAATTCATTACCACCTTTGCGCCAGTGATGGCATTTCTAGTACCATCTCAAGTATAAGCTGTTCAGTGTGAGTCCAACCGATGAGGGAGTAGAAACGGGGTCCTTCTTGAAGGCTGTTGTCAACATTCCATCATATTTTTCAATATTGTGAGAAATTTAGTGTTGCAATGACTGTGCTCTGCGGCATTCTTCACAGACCGTTTGCTATTTACTTAAAAGGAGTCACCGTCAGCTCAAAGTTAAGTTTCTTTGCTGTAGGGAGGCTTTGGTGGCAGCGATGCAGACGTCGATGGCGTTGCCATGCACCTCACATGTCGCTCCAAGGTAAGTCATTCACTGCCGTCAACTCGCATCAACTACTCCCACCTAGACAGAAATACCTACTCCACGGAGGCTTCTTCCTTAGACAGCATAATCTCTAATATCATTACTACTGATTAAACTCATTACCATGGCAAAAATAACAAAGTAACAAGAACAACGATGGTTATTCCCCAGGAAATTTTAATTTAAAATAGCTAAAGGTTCATGTGAATTAGCCTTCAATGTCTCATTTGTAAAACGCAATACTAAATGAGATGTTCCCCTCAAGGGATACTATATTTATTAGCTATTTTTGAAAAGTAACGCTAAATGTTATACACTTTTTTCAGAGATGGACCTGACTCTGGACGGAGGTGAATTTTCGCTTCACACTAAATTTTTGCTGTCTAACCCTGTTAATTCGCTAAAGATTGACTCCATTGTGATTTCAGAAGAGACAACGGATTGTTGGCTGTCTGCAATGACGGGTCAACTCGAATGTTCATGAGAGTTGCACTGCAGCCCTCTCCCTGTAGTGTGAAGTTGACTAATGCAACGCTGTTTGGATCTGCATATGCATCGCATGATGGTGAGACCTCGGTTTGCGTTAACTCCTCCACTCATTAAGGTCAAATTTACGTTACCGGAGGAAGAGAGGAAGTAGGCTATCCAGTGCTCAATGTATTTTATAGCATAAACACTACAAACGGCCAGCGGACTTCCCTTTCTCCCATGCCCAACGCGAGAAGTGGCCACGCCTGCGTGGCTACTGAGAGCTTTCTCTATGTGCTTGGTGGGTGTGGCGAAAACGGAAAATATCTTTCTTCCTCTGAAAGATACAACTGGTCACAATGCAAGCAAGTGGAGCTTACTTTTACCTATCACATCATCCGTATACCCCCGTGTATACAGAAGCATTGCTTATGACTGTAGGTGGGAAGTGATCCCGTCAATGCGAGCAGAAAGAGAGAACCCTGCAGCAGTGCTAGTTCCGGGAATCGGACTTCTCGCAATCGGTGGTTGTGTGGACCTTGAATCGCCTGATGAAGTGGAGCTTCTCAAGCTTGGCAGCGACCCGAAAAAGGCCGCTTTGTGGCGACGAATGCCGTCAACAATTGACAAGAGACAAAACCCGGTTGCCTGTTACTATCGGGGCTTTGTTTATGTTTGCAACACTCTCGGGTTCGAGTTGGATCTTGAGAGATTAAACATGACAAAAGGAGACTCCAAGCAATGGACGCGAATCACATGCAGATTCGGCTTTGAAGAGGACCCCATTCACCGCCTTCTACCACTAGATAGCGCTCTGTGGACCGCAGGTGATTTGCCTGAAATTTCTTCCATTTAATAGGGGTGCCATTTCCAAAGTCAACAACTTACAATTTAATAAAGACTTTTCATTATCAGATCACAAGACACCGCCACTGAGTTTTAGGATAAAAATAGCATTTTGCCTCTTTTCCAGTTCATTCGTTTGAGCTAACCATGGTGAATCCAAAGGTATATCGAATTATCACAATGAAGGCCCTTAAGTGTTTCATGTTTATTTAACATTTGGTAAGTTTTTAAATAGCAGAATTAACGTATTTTCTCTCTAATAGGTCGCAGTGGTGTGTTATACAGGATCAAATTATTGAAGGCTAAACGAGTGAGTTTCATACCAGTTTTGCATCTGTCTAAATTTGCCCGCCTTCCTATTTGCACCTCATAGGGCAAACCGAAGAGTTGCTGTGTGTCAACAAGGCAGCAAATTGAAGGAATTTCTGATGAGAATTGGATAACTCACATTTTCGAAGCATAAGTTCTTCCAGAGGACGGATTTCTGTTCAAATGAATGTTAAATTGAAACAGTTAATCCTGTTATTAGTGTGCATTATCGAACTCAATAAATGTGCTAAAATGGTATTATTGACGTGTACTTAAACAGGTAAATGAGGATTTTTCTAACGCTGTCATGGGTTTAGTTGAAACCATAAGCAAACAAAGCAAATTGCAGATCCAGAAGAGCTAGTTGTGGTGTAGCCCAGATCAGTGAGTTAAATCAAGGATTGTTTGATGAATTCTTACATGGCTTGTCACTTGTATGCATTAGTTCTTGTTAAATAGGAATCTCCCCTATGGCTCTAATCGTAGTAGTATCGGCAACAGGAGTTGTAAAGTGGAAGGTTTGGAATTATAATTTAATCGTTTGTATGATATGTACTACAAGAGAGTTAAAATGTACTTGAAGAAGATAAATGCAACTAGCTGGCAAAGAAGCCAAGATTTTCCCTGCATTTCCTGATAAATCTATCTAGCACAAATGCAAGAGGTTAACTGATTACATCACCCATGTCGATGTGTATTGCAGTTTTTCATGGCATCACTGCTAAAAGTGAAATGGGACTTCAGTTTATGTTCAGCTGTACGTAAAGCCACCTTTGCATCACCTTCCAATGATTTTTCTTCTCCATACACGTCTTGTATTTTAGCTTCGGCGAAATCACGTCTAGGCCGAAGGTGCACTTAAAGTACCGTTCTGGCCACACACGACTAGACGCTCTCTTCCTTCAACAACACCCACAATTTAGAAAGCCTTCACCTAAAAGAATGTGTGGACGTTCGCACAGGCGGAAAGGCTCTAGCGGGCCCAAGTGTAAACCCGCCACAGAAGACGTTTGTTTCTACCACGTCAACTTTGGCACCTCAGCCAGGAAGTGCAACCCGGAGTGCAAGTTTTGGGGGAAAGCTCCAAACCAGAATTTAATGGAGGCTACAAGTTCTGGTCCTCCTAAACCCAACCACATTCTCTTCATGGCTCACCGTCGGAACAAGATGGAGTTCATGATTGACTCAGGTGCTGAAATCAGCCTCAGATTGCATCCCAATCCCCACCTAAAGCTGCGGGGTGTGAATCACTCCGCATTCATAATAATAATGCAACTATGAGCTTGTATTAGTAGCAGTAACACAAAAGGAGAGAGTATAGTGCTGCTCAACCTGCCTCACATGCTGCAGTGTGCGATGGATCATCAACCGCCTGGGGTTGGTTCTTCAACAAGACAACACCTCTTCAACCACATTTATTTAATTTAATTGCTTTTGATTAAAAAAAGCATACCATGTTAAAATTAACCTGAGTAATCATTCCAGTGGGAGAGTTGTAATACCAGTTTAGATCCGTTGCTAAAGTCCCTTCGATGGGTCGGTTCTTCAGCACTCACTTCGATCACATTCACTCTGCTTAGTCTCATAGTTAATGAATCCATGCTTTTTTTCAATGGGTTCTTCATTGCTGACTCCATTTTGAGCTATTTGCACTTGACTCTGTGAATGGAAGTACGTGGAAGTGGAGGTGGAAGTGGCAGTACTCGAGTTGACTGCGCTATCGGGCATCAGTGATGGACTGGTCATGGAGGCGGACGCCGGAGCTGCCTCAGTTTCCACAGTACTCGATGCACCGGCTTGGAGTTGGCTCTTAAATAAGACAGCTCACAATTTTGCTATCACAGAACTTGAATTCGTGTGCTTTTGATTAAGGGAAACTTACGATGTCAGTTTCTGACTGAGCATTCATTCGAGAGCGAGTGTTGTGAAAGAGGCTTAGAGGTGGCCATGGAGACGGTTCAACGTGTAGGTTTTCAGCACTCAATGCACTCAGATTGATGCTGCTCCTGTCCGTGGTTGATGCATCATCAGTGAGTTCATGCCGTTCTTCATTGTCCTCTCCATCTTGAGCCATTTCCTGTTGGGCACTTTCGGCAACATCCTGCTCGTGACTCTGTGAGTGGAAGGAAGAAAAGCCGTTGCTTTGAGATGCAACGCTTTTAAAAAAACATTCAATTACCTAACTCACGATAACTTACGGGGGCACTCACTGAGGAGGATTCATAACCAACAGAGGAATAGGTTTCATGGTGAGACATGACTTCTTAGAAGAGAGAAAACAGGTAACATTTAAAAGATTATAACTTCAAGGTATTAACGAGTCAAAGACATTGGAACGAAGCTCACCCTCAGGAATACTCCAAAGGCTTGGTGTAATGCGCCTTTCTTCTGCCATGGAGAAGTGAAACAACGTAATTACCCCTTTGAGAAATGAAAATGGTCATACCATTCAGTAGGTTCTTTAAGCTTATTCACTACCAGTCAGTAATAATCAGTTGTTAGTTTGTTAGGTCAGCTTTCTGCATTCTGATTGGTTAATGATGCTCAATGCATCGTTGGGATTGACATGGAATCAACCGATCTTTTCCGATTGGAACTCACCTCAGTAAATTTAATCATAGAAGAAGTGATCTTGTCTAAAAATGCATTAACTCCGATTGCATCTTGCACAAAACGATTCTTTTATTGAGCATAGCAAAGTCCCAAAATTATAACGCAACTAGGTCTATTTTAAGCTATAAAATGTGCTGGTCTATTAGGAAATGCATGCGGATCTCGGTTGAATGATGGTGCTGAAAAGAACTGCTTTGAATGACACAAAATGCATTTAGGCGAGTACAACAGGTGTGAACGAGTATACATATATATGTTTGTTTCTTATAAAATAAACCGCTACAAACGTTCCCTCGCAGTTGTCAGCAGTCGAAAGAAAGTGTGATACTCCCACGCATTCCTCTCGTAGCCATCGAGAATGTGCTCGGTGACAGTGGCACAACGGCGCTCGCACCAGTCTGCCAGATGTTGCATCCTATCCACGTCGATTGGTGCTTTGCGCTCGGGGATGGTTCGAAGAAACCGCGAGAGCTCCTCCGTGGCTCTCTGAAGGTTACTTTGGTTTGAGCGGAGTAGAATGGAATCGTTGTTTTCTGCCAGGATGGCAACAAAAATGAAGGAGCTCGCTAGGGTTCTTCGAGATTCCAATAGCACATCCTCAGCTCGCAGACAATTGACCTTCACGGTGCCTGGCTTCACGGATGCCTCGATTTGCTTGGTGAGCTCCATCTCCCGATCCAGTGAGGCCATGTGGTAGCGATAGCGGTCGTAGTAGATTTGAAACTGCAGCAGGAGACCATTGTTTCGATCTAGCTCAAAAAAGGGATTGAGGGAGAAGCTGCACCTCAGAAAACTGTGTCCTTTCCAGTCTTGGAGGCAAATCCAGCAGAATCGATGACGGCACCGAGGGTAAGTGCAGGTCATTTCGTCGCAGCCCGAGATTTTCTGGATCCTGATGGAGCACTTCGGACATTCCTTGATGTCTTCAAGCGGTTCTTCGGAGTCATCCGAAATGAAATCCAACTGAACATGGGCAACAAACACCATTACTCAATAGCCCACTTTCTGTCTCCCTCACCCTCACTAAATTAAAGTATTTAAAATTCCTCTAACTTCACTAACGATAAACGCTTAAAATTAAATCAATCCCTGAATTCCATATTCGCCCATCAATTATAGCAAGCAGAGTCATGTGACTCCTGACGCAAAAATTAATAGATTAGAATTTCCCCTTAGTTCGCTGTTCGCTGCCAAAAATATCGCTCAAGTATTCACTTAATTTCAAATTGTATTCCTATGTGACTGCGAAATCGTGCAAAGTAAATGAACACCCACATACCGTCCTTTGCCAGATCTTCATGTCCCGACAGAGCACTGGATGGTGATAACTGTTGCCGCAGGCAAAGCAGAACTCCGTCTTGCATCCTGGACAGGTCACTCTGTTGGTGATCTTCAGTGCCATCTTGCACGCGGAGTCCTTCACTGAGACGCATATGACTCTCTCACAGCCAGGTGCGGGACACCACGAGAAGGAAGGGTGGCATCTCACAAATTCATACACCATGTATTTCTTATAGCGCTCCAGGGTTCCAGTAGCTGGCTCACAATGTGGGTGGGCTCGAGTTTGAGGATGTGCAAGTAGGTCGAACAAGCTTTCATCGGAGACAATGTAACTGCACCCATATGCCAGACATTCCACCCCAGTCTGCACGTTCTCCTCGTCAATCTTGCACCTCGCCTGCCTTATCCAACAGGTCTTGCAGAAATAGTGGCCACATCCCAGCGCCAGAAGTTCATCTATTGCACAAAAATCGTTACTACTATTAAATACTCTTATTATTTGACAGTAGAAGATATTGTTTCCAATCGATCGTATACACCCACCTGATGGGACCTCTTCGCAGCACACGCCACATTCACCATCACCTGCTCCTTCACCTACAAAGACCTCAGTTATACAATTTTAAGACCAACACACCATCAGACCGCTGTTTTTGAAGACGTAAAACGGGCGCATCGCTCAAATTCTTGTCAATACCCTCCAAAATTGTGTCTGAGAGGAGTTTCACAGGATTCTCGTGCTCGAAAAAGCGCTCCAGGAGATCATTGCTGTCCCATCGAAATCGATTCAGAAGAAGCCGAATGAGGGTTTTATCGAGGGGTATCAAATCGTGCAGCTCTTCGGTTGTCTGCTTGATCATGTCAATAATGTCATCAGGCGAAACCGTTTTGACACTCTGCGAGGAAGAACAAATAGCAAACAAATGTAAATTAATATAATAAATAAATCAAATGCTTGTATGGGTATAATCGAAAATGAATCATTATACACATTCAATACCCCAAGGGGTTGTCACTGCTTAAACCCACAAATTGATTGTATAAAACGTAGGAAGTGAAGAGAATGCGGAAATAATGGGTTTACTGCTCCACACTCACCAAATCTTTGCTCTCGAAGGAATATTGGCACGAATAGAAGTGATTTCCAGCCTTTGCCATGGTAGTGTTCTTGGCAACAACGAAAAATGCAATTCACAAATTCACAACTGTTAAAAATTTGCCAGAAGTCTTGAGAAACGCAGCGATGGAATGGAGGTATATCTGGACGACGTCTGAGCAACTCACGTCTGATCTGAATGCACGTGATTCGAATAATGTGGGCCTTCGGATTGCAAGACCATTAAATTGCATGCTGCTGAAAATACTAGCCAATTGCGTTAATTACTGTGACCACTTGGCTTTGTTTAAACGAGTCCTTTGCTTCCGCACACAAACGCTAATAAGGCTAATAACGTGGTGACTGACCCTAAAAACGTGACGGGTAAGTTGTGTAAATTCCTTGACCTCGAATTAATAGCCATCACCAACGTTGGATGAAGGGGGGCGTGTTTTTGGCCTGAACAGGTCGCGAAAGCTTAGAGTGGGTTTGGAGTCTTACCAATCAATAATTGCACCGTGAACTCTCTTTTAAACAAACTAAAACCATTGTCAATTATTGTGAAGTTTCTACAGGCAAAACAGGCTGACTGCACTGACTTCAAACACCACTTACTTACTTACTTACTTACTTACTTACTTACAAAGCCTGATTCACTTGGAGCTCCAAATGCTGAGTGTAGGGCTCCTAACTCATCTTTACTGATAATCGTGGGACTAACGGTTCATCTTATCGACAAATTTACTACCTAGGCTGTGACTGTAGAATCACACATAACCTTAGCTTAGTCACTTTGCCGAGTCCCCTTCTTTATCGCCTCTGAAGCGTAGAGAAACCACAAAACGTACATATTTGAGCATTAAATTTAATGCAATTTACTTTAATGCGATACACAAATTGATGGCTGTGGTACAAAACTGGGTAGCGGTAGTAAGAGTAGAAGGGAGAAGAGGAGGCCATCAAATTCTGCTGTCTGGAAATGGGAAAAATGATGTCAAGCAAGTAATTGGTACCAAGAATCAATGAAAGTGGCCTATACTCTACCTAGAATCTATCCCTGACTGGCGATTTCACTTGCACAGAGGCCCTCACACACTGGAAGAGGCGCAGTTATGTCGAGCTAATCTACCCCAATGTAACCCCAACAAATTAACTCACCTTCAGGTTGCATCCATCTGACACTTAATCGATTCTGCCCAATGAAGCACCTATTCATGGCGGAAAGGGCAAATTGGCAAAAGTTGAAGACTCCATTGCTGGAAATATTTAATTTAATACATCTCAAATGTTGAAAATCCACTTGCAAAAACCACGTAAGCAATTATCAAATGCAAACATGTGGTAAGAGAGAAATCCTATAGCTCACCGCTGAGAAGCACGCTGTTCGCCTTCCCCTAGCAACTCATTTTGCATACTTTCATGACCCCGAGATTAATTGCATAGATAAAATAGATCATTAAATGGATAGCGGAACTACGAGGTACTTAGAGAAACCATTAAGAAACCACTTCGATCTTATCACTGAATCGGTGACGAAAACACAAGGATTTGAACAATGCTTTGGAGTCTCCTCTCGAAAGAGAAAGCAGATTTATTAATGTGATAAACACAAAAAACAACTATTTTTGTGAATTTAGATAGCAGTTCCCTTATTTAGAGAACACTTTCGATTTGCGACACGGATTCCTGACTGTGAGAATTATCATAGCGACTTCAACATACTCAGCTTCAATTACTCCATCAAATGTCATTCAAACTTGGAGCTACATGACTACGTCTGAACTTCGAGTAAATAAAACAACAAAGAAATCTTTTGTGCAATCTTAAATGGTCAATAAAAAGCGTCATGAAGAGTGATAGATGGATTGCTGTGTGTGTGTTGCTTCAAAAACACATTGATTTATCAATCACTGATTTTAATCAGGGTTTAATAGTGTGCAATTTAAGGGCAAAAAGCGTTTTATGTTACCAAGAGGAAGAGTATTGGAGAGAGGGGTGGGGTTGAAACTGGAGACCTAACCACTTACAAATCTCCATTCAACTTGGGTAATACCCTGTTATTTTAAATTAATTTTAATCGATACCATAGGGGTGATTCAATGGTTTCCGTCATGATGATGCCCTATGTCAACAAATTATAATTAAGGGCCACATAATAAGCCGATACAATCAGAGGTCATCACAAAGGCCTGCATTTAAATACCAAGTCCTTGACCTGGTATTTATGACGAACTTTTCAGGTCAGTGGTGTGGTAATCCCCTTTAAGTTAAAGGCAGCTCGGAATTTTCGATGACGACTTTTTCCTATTACACAGACCTTAAGACACCCATGATACCTCAGTTTTAAGACGCTATGATCAGTCAAATGTGTCGTTGTCTTGGGTACCCATCTCCCCAGTGATAGTGTAAAATAAGCTCGCCTCATTTTCGAGGTACAACACGTTTTAATAAAAGCCTTTGACATTGGAGATACCTCCTTGTAAGTTGATTCAAGCGGAAAAGGCGTTAGAAACGATTAGATGGTTCTCGGGGTTTACCAGCGCCTCTATCTCGCATGGAGACTAACATCAGATACCGCGCCAATAGGGCTCTTTGTCTGTCAAGATCGCGTCATGGACAGGTAGTGTCGTCTAAAATTGGAATAAACACAAGTGGAAGTTGAAATCAACGCCTTGGTGAATACTAGTTTAAATAAAGCGAACCACACCTTCAACATGCAAGAGGTCTCGGGACTCCGAATGAGAACTAAACCAGTCTTTGTCACTTTCATCGCGATTAAAGTAACAACTGCGTTCAAAATCGTACAACTTGTGTAAATTCAAGCCTAATTTCTTCTTGGAAATACCCGAGTTGACTACGCTATCGGGCATTAGTTGATGGACTGGTCATGGAGGCGGACGCCGGAGCTGCCTCAGTTTCCACACTACGCGATGGACCGGCTTGGAGTTGGCTCTTAAATGAGACAGCTCACACATTTTCAATCACAGAACTTGAATTTGTGTGCTGTTGATTAAAAGAAACTTGCGATGCCAGTTTCTGGCTGAACATTCGTTCCAGTGCGATTGTTGTGATATATGATTGGGGCCCGAGACAAAGGGCCCGTGTCCAGCATTCGATGCACGCAGACTGGCTGTGCTCATTTCACTGATTACTGATCAATAGTGACGAGCATTTTCGGGGACATCCTGCTCGTGACTCTGTGAATGGAGGAAAAGCCGATGCCTTGAGATGTATCACATTTTTAAAACTTCATTTACCTAACTCAAGACAACTTACAGGTTCACTCGTAGAAGAGGATTGAGAATCATCGGAGGAATCGTTTTTATAGTGAGACATGTCATCTTAATAGACAGAAAACAAGTAACATTTTAAAGGACAGTAATTTAATGGTGTTGTTTAGACAAAGACGTTCAGAGTAAGCATGCCCTCACGGATACTCGATTTGCCCGACGCACTGCGACGTTGTTTGTTCATGGGGAGTTGCAACAACGTAACTACAGCGGTTGAGAAAAGCGGTTGGCTCTTTTAAGCACATTCACAACCAATCAGAAATATTCAGTTGTTGGTTGCTTTTGCGTTCAGCATTCTGTTTGGTTACTAATACTCAGAGTCGTTGTGATTGGCAGGATATCAACCATCCTTTTGCTATTAAAATTCCTTCTAGTAAATTATTTGGCAACTAAATATATTATTTTGTCTAACGGTGAAAAACAATTTCTCTTGAGGAATGCGTTTCCCCTATTCACTTTTCAGGCTTCCTTCTTGAAACAGTATTACCCATCTAAAAATTTGCCCGTCTTTTAGTTAACTAATGCTCTCCGTGATAATGCATTTAAATATACTGAAATACTTTATTTAAGTAATGTAGAATAATTCGCAAACAAAACTAGAAATTTGAACAATCCATTGGTTAATTTCAAGCGCCAATAGCAAAACATAAGATGGAATTTGCAATGTCATAAAATTACGCGTCTAAACGTGGAACTCGACTGTTTTCCCCTATTTTGTTTGGGCTCTAAAATAAACAGGTATAATTACAATTGCCCCCCATCTAACTCTCGCCTCTCTGACCTGGTATTGTGATTAACTTTTCACGTCAATGGTGTAAAAATTGAGGTTATCTGGAAGAATGGATGGCTTTGGTGTATCTCAAATTAACATGTTTGTTTATTTGTGCAGGTGATAGGAGTTTTTTACATGTATTGCAGCAGTGAGTTATCAATCTT
>JAUOZQ010001165.1:0-17175 GCA_030710315.1 Anomotaenia brevis
TAAACCAAGACATCAAGAAACTTCTTCAGGGCATTACTTGCGTACCCGGTTTTATACAAAAATTAAAAATTCCTTCAAAACATTTATGCATTTTCGTTATTCTATTTATCAGGAGAAGTTATGCTGCAAAAATTGGAAATTATTAAATAGACCTGTTCAAGATTTAGAGTGTGGTTTTGATCCATTTAGGTAAATGAATTTGTGTTATTATTTCAAAGCAAAGTCCAAAATTGCTTTTTCTAATATAAAACATAGTTTTGTAAATTTCAACACCTCTTAGGCTAAAATTAAGCTATTCACAAAGATTTGTTGGTCAATTTTCACATTTTCGATCCACTTTAAACGTTGTTTTTATTATTTTGCATTTCATAAATTAGTAATAGGCAAATCATTCTCAGAGTGATCAATTAGTAGTATCATGTAAACAAAATTTTATCAATTTAATAGATGTGTTTATTACAAAAGTCATCAATTGCAATCCAGCATTTCCTTGACATGCTTTTTAAAGGAACAGTAATTTAGAATTAGAGAAATAATTTTTGATATTTTCTCATATTGAAGGTTTGTAAAGATTGCTTAAAGTTTTAAGTAATGGAAGTGGTGCTAGTTATTTTATTTGAAAAGTAGAGAAATTTTAATGGATATGGTTGACTTAAATCATCAGTTTTAATTGTAAAATTATTGTAAAACTTAAAGGCAGAATGTATTGTTTGGGGAAGCAACTATGTCTCGATCATTTAAATCAGTTATAGTGGGTTGAGTACGATTTTAAGTGGTTTCAAATTGCAAACTGTAAATGTGGAGATTTTAATATTTTCTCACACATTGAAATCTTCGTAACATAACGTTATAACATAAGAAATTAATAAAGTCAACAGGCGTTATGTTAATAGTGCACAAATGTCTTTATGAATTTACTCTTATGATCAATTTATTTTGAATTATAACAGTATATTTATATAAATAGATCTTGTTTATGTAACTGCCGCCAAATTTAAAACACGGAAGTATGAATGGTAGAATTTCTATTGCTACCAAAAAGTGGTTTTTTCTCCATGAGGAAACATAAATGCCACCTTTAGATTTATTGGCATAATGTGAACAAAAAATGATTAACTATGTGAAACTTATTCAAATGAATAAAAAGCAAATAATTGTAGAGAGCTGTACTATCGGTGCAACATAATAGCTTTTTCAGGAGTACAATATGCAGAAGTACTTGATGGAAACAAGCAGAAACTGAAACATGATTTATTATTAACGAGCAATATCAAGAAATGACAGATGGCTTTCATGCTGACTGACAAAACCATCCATATCGTGCAGAAAACGCTAATAAAACTGAGGTACTGGAAAGCATGATTGACCTATAATGGGCATTTTGCAAAGGAAAATTGTTTTAATAAGTCTGATGAGTGGTCTAAATATCTCCTAAAATAAAAATTCAAAGCAAAGATGATGTACTTTTCATGATTGCAACATATAAATTCGCTGTGTTTTCAATCTTTTTAGCTCACATAAATCGAAAATCCGTGAGAATCTGTCATTATTTGCCTCTATTTGCATGTTTGGGTCAGCAAAGAATTCTATAGATTCAAAATCATGTTTAAACCTAAGATTAATCAATGTTCGGCTACATTGTTAATTTAAAACATTAAAACATTTTGAAAACAATATCAGGAATTTAAGTGTTATTATCACTAAGTTGTATTACTAGTAATGGTAATTGATGGTTTTAGCTCTTTTTCTCATAAAATATTGAAAAGCACTGCGGGAGGAGAAATGAATTAAGAACGTCGTATGATTTCAGATTGTTGCTATTACCTGACTTTAAGCCATCAGTGAATTCATTTTGCTCGTATGAAATGGAATTTTTCAAAGAAACGTTTCTTTATATTAATATGTTTTAGCTTTGACCTACTTTTAGCTACTTATTGTATATATTTTTTTATTTTATGTGCATAAATGAGTCAAATATTTCATTTTAAATGTTTATATAAACAGTATTTTAAAAACTCATTTCATTCTATACAATTTTCTGAGATTTAAATAATTGCAGAAGTTGTGCAGGATCATAACCCTTTTTTGAGTAATTTGGTAGTTTCGGGAATGAATTTACGTTTTATTCACCGCTTGCTGGATTTAATATAGCACTTGTAGGTATTTTATATCTAAGTAGCACGTGATGTTTTGGCTTTATTCCAGGAATAGGTAATCGAGTTTTGTGCAATTTTGAATCTAACAATCACAATTAAAATAACAAAAGTGCAGGTATTATCCATAAAAACTCGATTCGCTGATAGACTATAAGCAATCTACCAATCAAAATTTAAGAGATGGAATTGTATGATATTCCATCGTGCAATTTTGTGTTTAAATTATTTGCAAGTGATTTTTTCTCTTACCTCAGATTATTTATATTCATCTGCTCCATAAGTGCTGAAAGTAGAACATCGTAACAACAAGGAATGAGCACATTTTTAGATTTTGAATAATTATTCTTCCTTGCGTACCAAATTCAAATTCACTTTCCTTTAAATAATGATTGTAATTTTACTGAAAAATTTGGAAGATATGCTCTAGAATGTTTCAAGACGGTCTTCAAAAATTGGAATGCAATCAGCACTGTTAAGAAACAAGCCTATTCTAGTTGTACTGAATTGCATGAGGTAATTTAAAAATTTCGAAAGCTTTCAATCTTTTACGCAAAGAATTTGTCCTAATAAAAGCTGTTTAAGTTACCTTGCGTCAACTACGACAGCCCCATTTTAAAAAAGGCATCTAAAACACGTTTCACAGAAGGCTTTGCTTGGAGTCAGAAGTTTGTTGTCACTGATTGAGAATGCTGGACCTAGTCATGGTATCCATTATTGCCGACGATACCCACTGCATGTATCCAAGAAATGGAAATCTCGTGTAGCTTAAAATCGTAATCTGAAATTCTCTTATAAAATAAGAAAAATGCCTATTTAGAAAATTTAAAATCATGGACCTGCATGATTACTTTTTCAGCGTTTTCGCAATTTGAAGTTTCTTTTAAGAAATAATTATATAAAATAAAAATAACGAAACCCGTTATTCTTTATTAAACACAATGGGTTTTGGATTGTAGTTATTTGAATTATGAACGTTTTCCTTTGGGAAAAGTAGTGATGGTGATAATTATACATAACTTCAATATAATTTTTATAGCCGAAAACGTAGAAATCAGGTTTGGAGGTTATCAGAAAAATTTAAATTTTTCTTCGTGCAGTTCAGCTGAAATTAATTGGCAAAAGCTGCAAATTCGCAACAAAATAGATATATAATTATTATATCATAATTTGCTAAAAAGAAATTTTCTAAAAGCTTCCAAACTTTTACCAAAAAAATATGTTACAAATGTGATAGTGCTATGGTATTTCTTTCATTTTGCACCTTCAATTTCGGTTGGAAAACGATAAATACCATAATAACTTCGAGTAAAATTCGGATTTGTTTTTTGCTGCATTGTTCTTTTCTGCTCATGTATTTAATCTTATGACCGAGATATGTAAAAATTGGAAAAAAAACTTGTGCTGGCATAAAATTCCTGACTTAATTTCTGAAATTTATTTTATGCAAAGCTTAGAAGTTCTGGGTTTGGTTAATCCTGCTGTTTTCTCGATTCAGATGTCATATTTATAAAAATTTGAAATAAAAGTGATTGTTATGGTGATCAAGCAATGTCCATAGTACCTCTATTCCACTTGAAAGGTCGAAAGCAACCTTGAAATAGAATAATTTATTAAAGTTTTGTTATTCGCCTTGAAGATATTTTGGCCAATGAATTGAAAGATGCCTTGGATGTTAATTTTAATTGGAAAAGTGAAATGTGACCAATGGTTTTTCATCAAAATAATTGTTTTGCACATATCATGACGCAGTCTAGATTTATAATAAAGGAAGCAATCAGTGTAATATTGCTAAAAAGTTGGATCTGATATTCAAGAAAAACCCGAACTGAAACCCTTTTCATCGTGATATTTTTATTCTTTTCTATGACCCATGTTGAGAGAGAAGGAAGCCGTGAGTGAATAATAAATTGCCATAAAAGAACCTGCAATATTGAGTGCATTGCTTTTTTAATTGACAATTTCTGATTGCGGAATGGAATATTTTGGTTTCATTTTAGGTGGAAAAAAGAGGGGCTCGGGTACTCCACGACCAGTTATTCGAGGAAAGCCGTATGTAAAAATAGCACCAAAAGGTCAAGAAGGAAAAATTCCCATACCACGTTTACGAAAAACTCCACCACCGATTTATTACTACTTTTTCGTACAAACACAAAATCCATGCCCACAAGTTGGGCCACAACCACACACAACACCGCCGCCGCCGTCACCAAACCGAAAAAGCTGGCGCCTAGGCTACTAATTACTGACAGAGAATCATTGCTTTTTTGATCGAAATAAGTGAAGTTTATTGAAAAATTTTCGACTTTTAATTTACATCAAAATAGTCCTACTAAGTTGACCCTTTATTTTACCAGGAAGGATTAATAACACGGTGACACGTTCCTACTAGAAAGGCAAATTGTAAATTCGGGTCTTATTTAAACAGCCATTAATAATGTACGTCTTCCTAATATTTGACTTTTGAGAAAAAATTCCTTAGAAATGTTGTTTCTATTGTATTATTTATTGTTATAAAAGGAATAAATAATATACATATTATATCTCTAACTTATGCCATTGGCTTCCTGCTATATGCAGTATTTAGAATTTTAAAAAGGCCTACAATGAATATTCAAAATATGCAGTAATACAGCGAAGATGTTCCAGCACATCCTGCCTCTTAACCGATATTTTATCTGAAACTATTGCAAAAAGAAGTGACAAAAGTCAGCTTATTTATTTTAATCTCCGTTTTTTATTAAAAGCGTAATAAAACGAAATGAAATATCCAGCAATGATGATTAAAATATTAATTTTATCTAATGTTTTAGATTCATCTTCCCTATTTATAATTATATCCCCGATAATTTAATTAGTTTCATGATAAAATTTAAATTTAAGGCCTTTTTTCTCGCTAAAACAAATGGTTAAATAAAAAGTCTAGTAGATTTGAAAAAAAGTTAAATCACCTACTACTGATTGCTCTTTCGGGACGGTGACGTTCGGTAAACAACTTCAGTGTACACCAATATTTTGCAATGTAAGCAAGAAGAAAGAATAAGGTTATGAAATGAAAAGTTTCGGATGCATCTTAGGCACGTTTTGTGCTTAATTAAGGTTTGAGTTTCTTTGTTATGTTATTATTATACAAACCCTTATATGAAATGTCTGTTATAATTTTTTTAATTTAAAATAAACTCTGAGAAACAGTTTTAATTTATGTGTCTATTTTTATTAAAATTAAGCGCAAAAATTCGAAAACAAGTGCAAATGCTAAATACAAAGATTCGATAGTAAATATGTATTCAATTTAAAAGTAATAGGATACTATTGTTTTTCAGTATTTCCAAAAGGCACAGGTAAAAAACGCAAGTACTCGTTAAGCCTCTGGGATGCTCTCAAGCCAATCAAAATCGAAAGAGCTCAATTAATCAAACACGTCTCGGTGACTGGCAGACCAGAACCGCGCACACTGGCTTAAGACCTCGATGGTTCCTGTCAATTTCAATTTTAGATAGCCTTTGCTTAGTATTCTCTCTTTTCTCTGCTAAACTGAGCCTTATCTTGTCCTCATCCGAAATTCTTCCGACTCTCACGCTGCCGATGCATCCTTATCCTATTCTAGAGAGCTTCGTACACAGAGATCTCGACGTTGAGGTTAGCTGCATTTTCTGATTCGAACGGTTTGCCTCATTTAGACGGCTGATGGGAAAGTAATAAAAGCACAACAGTGGATAATCCAGGCTCGTTTCCTTGTACTGCGCAGTCTTCCGTGACAGTGCTCACTGCGATTGACTCGATCTTAGGCGCCTTCCCACAATTGCGTTGTGCTTCCTCTCCCACCATTCAAAAACTCCACTTCCTTTTACACTGCACTTACTGTCTGCTGCTTCGTAGAATTCGCAGTACTGTCAAAGCCGTGGTTGAGTACACCTACGGTACCCAGCTTTTGGTGATTGAGGAGACTGTTCTCAGTTGCGTTGTGCTAAGCAATAAATTTAAACGTTCATACATTGCCAGCATGAATTGAGCTTTTCAGTAGAGAAACCTATTAAATGCCTCTTTCACGGTATCAAACAAATTGACGAAGTATAGCTATAAGGAAGAAAATGTCGCACTAGTCTTAGAGCACCAGGAGCGGTGGAGGTGGAAGAGGCCGTGGAGGTCCTGGAGGTCCTGGAGCAGGTGGTGGGCGACCTTGAGCACCGGGTATCCACGGAGGACCACCAAGTTTATCTACTACACCTGCTCCTCAGTCGGTGAGAGGAGGAATGCTGGGTGACGATAACGCTTGTGCTAAATATATTCGATAAATAAATCGGATATTGGCAATGATACTCGTTTTAAATAAATATATACCTCTTATTAATTAACAATTTAAAAACAACCCTCTTCTAAGTTAGAATAAACATCAGGTCAGGGCCAATAATTGTCTTAATAAGATAAAAATAAAATTGCATTTTTATTTCTTAATGAACTGCAATTTTATACATTTTTGATGTATTAAAGTTTTGCAATAGCTCTATATAAAATATGTTTAGTCAAACAGGATCATGAATTTGGCAAAGTCCTTAAATGATATTTATGGGTGGAAATACAAATAAATTTATATCAAAATATAAAACATGAATTTGAAGCTGATTTTCCATATGATAGCAACGAGTCCGCCTGCAATATCTAGAAAAATACAACCTTAATTTCTCGGAAACATGGAAAATGAAAAAAATTGAACAACTTTTTTTAAATTCGCAGTTGAAAACATAATTTTCATGTTATTCTGCACCAAATAAATCTCTCGGAAACTGCTCTTACAAATTAAATAAAACATTTTTGCTAAGTCAATAAAACGTAATATTGTGCTTTGTTAACTTAACATTAAATAATTATAATATTGGACATCTTCAAAATGTGACCAAAAATTATCTTCCAAAAATGAAAAATTTTTTCTCACTTTACACAAACCAATGATAAAAAAGGAAAATCCGATTTCCTTCCAAATTTTTCCTACTAAGTTCAAAGGTAGATTTTTATTTATGAATATGTTAAATACAACCTTTTTTACTTCATAAACAGACTCATAGATAGACTGACGCTATCTAAGCCGTCTAGATATCTAGTCAATATCACACAAAGCCTGCCAATACTTAGCTATCAAACGCCCTGTAGCCAATCGAATCGTGCGAGTCATGTCTCCCTGATTCTGATCTGATAAAGTCACAAGTGCACGACGCAAAATAACGCAGGTTGCTAATAAACGTTCCGGTGCACACGCCTTTTCTTCTTCCCTTCCTCTAGGAGTAGGATCGTCTTAAAGGGGTGGAGAAGTTAAACAGTTCCACATGAAGGAATTTCAAGATCACTTGACCAAATAGAGTTGGGGAGGGTTCTACGAGAGCAAATTTTTGTGTGAGGGTTCCACAGCCATCGACTTATCAGGTAAACAAAAATCAATATGAGGAAGAATGTTTGGTAGCCGTGACCCCTCTATTCACCAAATCTATTAAGAACGATTATATATGACAACAAATTCATATTTCAAATGAAACAAAGCATTTTTAATTTCAAGGAACATCAATTTCTTTTAATGTTTACCAGATAAAACGTTAGCACATGGTTGATGGGTTTCTATATAGTTCTCCTTTGACTAACTACACTAATTATAAATAATGCAGTTTGCAAGCTCCTACGCTTGAACGCTATTTTTTTCTTTCGCAAACTGATGAAAAACGATTAAAAAGTTTAAATAAGACAGTCGCCATTAATCTTAATAATTTAATTAAAGATAAAATTGAATACAATTCCTTGTAAATAAATGGTTTGTTATTGAAGGCTCGCCATTTCGAAATAATTCTACAAACACCAATATAAAACGCACTTTAAAAATGATCCCTAGAATCTCCTTTAGAATGCTTTAAGCTGGAGTCTTAAGTAGTAGTGATAAGCAAATCGGTTTTGAATATTTGCTATTTTTTAGAAAGCTGAACAATTTTAAATCGCATAGGTAGGTTTATACAACGTTAATGAAATTTCGCAAGCTACTGATTGTTTGCAAGCATTTAATATGACTAAAATACTGCTCATTTAATTCATAAGCCTTCTAACTAACTGTTGTAATAGTTGCTATCATTTGAAATTTTACATGCCTAATTTTACTAAGTTTCGGAATTATATGTTGACATTATTTTTTGACGTCGAATTTGCCACTTAGAAGTGAACTAAAACATTATTTGTGCCTATAAATAACGGGCCCACTGTTTTGCAGGACATTATACTATTAAACATTTACTATTCATTTTTGTTTAAAAAGAAGATTTTTTCTACATTTCAGGAAAGTCAACTAATAGGTGTATCGATTCTTGAAATAAACTTTTGAGTCAAAGAAGGAAACATTAAGGTAATTTTAGAAACATTTTCTTGAAAGACACAATAGTGTCAAGGTAGTTTTCTTTTATCACAATGATCTCTAAATTGAGTCATATAATTAGTAAAATTTTATTGAAATGCCTTTTTAATCCAATTTTGACTCAGCTGGATAGGAGAATATACGTTTGTGCAAAATAACAAAGCAGCAACTTAAAAATACCATTGAGTTAACAGCACTGATTTTGAAATATATATATTAACAAAATTTTAGCTTTTAATTATATTAATATATAATAATTTTTAAATTATTTCATTACGCTTGCTGGTCAATTTAAAATTTAGTGAAGAGAAATGGTAAACTTAATGCTACAAGCTTTTATTTCTAATGTTTTTAAATCACTGAGTAAATGAACTCAATATGACAATTAAAAAAACAGTTTTTGGATTTTCAATTTTCCTAATTTGCAGAATTGTATTGATTGATTTTCAAGGGAGCACCAACGCTATCACATAATATATGCAATTTAGAGAGGAAATGATTGACACCCCTAAAATATTTACTAGGTGTCCTGGCACTAAACTATTGATTAGCTTATGTAAATCATAAATGGTGTCTTTTTTTACAGAAATCTCAAGGTTAGTTAAATCAAAGTTCTCGCAATGTTTGATCGAGAAACAGACCGCGCAAATTCGAATAGGTAAGATGTTACTCTATGTAAGATCGCTTTTAGAAAGATGGTTTATAATCATGAACATGCGGATTTTAGTATTGTTTAGAATTTGAATGTCGTATTTAATTTCTAGCAAATATATCTAATAAAACTTTTCACAAATCATTTGAATTATTTTCCTAATTTATATCATTCATTTACAGTATATATTGTAAACACATAACGTGCTTATACATATATATTCTAACCCATTTTTCACAAAAATTTAAGATATTTTTCTAGGTAAAAACGATGGAACTGAAATTACCTAAAGTACAAATAACACAATTTTCATTAATTTTCCTTATGAATAAAATATCCAGGAAAAGTGGATTTGAATAATTGCCATTTTACATAACTTGCTGTTTAATAAATTTTCTAATTTCATTTTTCATTAACTTATGAAAGCACCTTGCTATCGAAGAATTTGTTTTTATATTTTAGGTAGACTCATTAGTAGACTCATGTTAGTTCATAAAATATTATAATAAAATTATTTTCCATAGGCAATCATAAAATTTTACGGTAAGGTTAAGGCAAAGCTATACTCCAAAAGTATACGTTTTCTATTTTATCAATATATGCACTTCTTTATTGCTCGATATACTCAGATTTTGAATAATACATTTTTTAAAGTAATTTTATTAAATGACAGTGATGCCTGTTGACAGAATGAGGAAAAATGGCAATTCGAACAACTATTCAATTACCAATAATGATTATTTAGCTGAATGAAACACACCAATTCCGAGTATTTTACTAAGGAATATTTAGTGTTAGGATGGATATGAATTATAAATTTCCAAATGCAATTTAAATTGAAATCTCCTTACTCAGTTTCCAGAAATCAGTTTTGTCAATTTGAATATATATTATAACATTAAAAAATAGATGAATTCTTTTGAATACTATAATGTTTTTCATTTCAAAATGGTCAGGGAAACACCGTGTCTAATTTCAGTCCATAGTATAATTACATGTATAGATATTATTTTAGTAAACATATTGACATTATCCCCTAAAAAATTATTTAGGCTTTTTTATTTTTTCCCCTCTAACAATGCATTAATACTTTTTTTCCAAATCTTTCATAGTCGTAATTAATTTTTACGTTGTTGCGCATACTACCAAGCTACAACGAAGTTCTACAGGCTAACGTATAAATGAGTACATTCGTTTGTGCTTAGAATTTAAACTCATAAGAAGAAGAACGAGTCAAATAAAACCGAGGGCACATTTGGCTCTAGAGATGATGGGTATGATGCACTTCAACTTTTAACACTTTTGACATTGAATAAACGGGCGTTTTATTATTACTGATGGAAGTGGCTACCGATGGAGCAAGTGACCTTGACACGGGTACACCAATACCCGTCGTCACTGGAAATCGTCCAGAAGAAGGTGGGAAAGTACCTGTCACGACATCTCTTCGACGACAAGTGTTCGAGACATTTCACTAACTTTCACACCCTGGGGTGCGGTCTTCAATTAAACTTATCGCAGACCGTTACTCTTGGCTGGGAACCAGTCAGAGAAATGGACGTTGCGACCAGATTTGTGCAATGAACAAATTCAAATATCCTGAGAGCAACTCCTGTGCCTATTCTGGGACTTTCCGTGACTTAAGTAAAGTGGAATTTTACAAGAGCACTTTGAGAATGGGAACCTTATCTCAGGCATTCATGATGCACCGCGCTTTAGTTCAAATAAACCGTCATCCTTATGCGGGTTGGCAAGGCTAGAAATCAGTCTTTGTTACCTTAAATATATTTTTTATCGTTTAAAAATGGGTGAATCCATTGGAATACTATGTTTCTCTACTCTAAATAGGTCAGATAACATTTGTGCCTTATTTCAGTC
Organism: Anomotaenia brevis; assembly: GCA_030710315.1. Classification (NCBI taxonomy): domain Eukaryota; kingdom Metazoa; phylum Platyhelminthes; class Cestoda; order Cyclophyllidea; family Dilepididae; genus Anomotaenia; species Anomotaenia brevis. The sequence continues at coordinate 11,069 of JAUOZQ010001165.1, forward strand.
ATTAGTATGATTAATGCTCAAGATAGAAAGATGTACAGTTCGGTATTCATAAATAGATTAATATTTTAACAATTTGTAGAGATATAAAGATATAAAGATAGCGTTCAAATGTTACAAGCCCAGTAATGTTCTTAAGATTATACCGAGCTTATCACTTCCAAGTGTTCCCTGTATAATGCTTGTGAGGTTTGAAAAACTATAAATATATCCTAATGAGCTTTGCATTAAAATTTCATTTCATTAAAATTTAAGAATGTCAAAAGAGGAGAGTGATTATTTGCCTTTTTTGAATAAATGTTAAGTTCAGCTTACTATCATGCAGCTGGAGGAAAACTATTGCTTGTAACTACCTTATTTCTAAAATAATTGTGAGGTTACTAATTAAACTTAAAAGCGGATTACAAAATTATTTGTATATTTCGGATCTATATAATTTTTGGGAATTTTTATTATCTCTTGAAGGGAAAAATCTAACTAAAAATTTCTTTAATATTTTTTAAGAGTTTTGATGCAAAATTAAATGAAAAAATAACATGAATTGGCCTCAACTGTCATAAAATAATTTTTGAGTCCAATGCAAGTTGTCTCTTCATTGGATGTCGTTGTTTTTGGGTAAATTATATCAACCGAAAATCCCACGTTATTTCATAAATTATGATCAAACCCGATGTTATCTATTTCCTTTGCTCATGTTTTTATTTTTTTAGCAAAGTTTTCAAGTATTTCATTTTTTTACAAATAAGGAATCAGATTGAAGAATGGTTACCGATTTAAAATTTCTCTAATTTTCCTTTTTCACTCAAGTTTTGTCGAGAAGTGCCGTATTTTTAGTTTGGGTCAACAATTTTATCTGCCTTATGCTGTTAGAAATAAATTTTAAGGTGTAATAAGAACCGTTTCGAAAATGGTGTTCGGAGAAGCAGTAATTATTTATTTTATATTTTATAAAAATACGTAATTGTTTTTCACAAAAAATTCTTTAGATTTGAACAATAACTAGTAAATATTTTGTCAAAATAGAAATTTTTTGCATGAACTGGATTTTTGAATCTCTTATTATTATGATCATTTCTTTTGTTACAAATCAACATTTTTTCTGAATTGCCATAAAATAATCCATTCGCACAAAATAAGTTTCAGCAATTGATTCTAAAGCCTTCTACTCTACCCTACCCTGGTTGTCTAACACGTCAAAACTGAATTGTGGACAAATTTCTATTTTCCAAAAAATAAAAACATTTTCTGTACCGCTTAGGCGTTCTTTTATGTGTATCTTGCTACTTTGCCGTTTAATAGAAATTTCAATGGTTGTTTTAACTGTAAAGAAAAGGCTCTTCTGGTGATGGGTAAGTCATTTTCTTTAACCCTTTAAAATTTCGACAATCAAGAGATTGGTATTTTAGCATTGATGATAATAAAGGCTGCTGATGAAATACCCGGTCGTGTGAGAGGTGGGATTTGGTGGTGTCGGATGAAGTGGAGGAAATTCATGCTTAGGTTCTCGTGGAGTAGGTCCAGGAACAGTTGACGGTGGGAAGGTGGAGGATCATTCTGCCGTGCGGCTCATCAGGATCATCTGTTGGTGCTGAAGGTCATCATTAGCTGTCCATGGAGGACTTCCACTAACATCTGGCGATTGCAGAGGTGCAGGACCAGCTGGCCGTCCACGTAGAGTCGGCAGTGGGAGAGGTATAGGATCATCAGGATCACCTGGAGGTGATGGAGGTCTAGGAACAGCTGTCCGTGAAGGACCTTCAGAAAAACTGGTGGAAGAGATATAGGACCAGCTGGTCGTAGAGGAACCTCCGCAGCAATTGGCAGTGGTCGTGGGAGAGGTTCCATGTGTGTGTTTGTGACATGCGAATTAAAGGAATTAGGAAATTACCCTAGGTGTGGGTTCTTCGCCAGCAGAAATGGCGCATTTGTAGTAGCTGGAAACTAGTTCTTCTCATTTCGGGTGTTCGATTTTCCATTTCAGAGCGACTGCGTGAATGTCTACGGCCCACCGCCTCCACCACAGCTTTCCGCCGTCCGCTTTCCTGAAGGACCTCGCAGAGAGTCTGGACTCTGACCCACGGATTCCGAGACTCCACCGACTACATGGGATCCCACCAACTTCGTTCTAGTGGCTACGTCGACTCCAAAACCGGAGAAGGAGCCTCTGAAGACGTCGAAATACTAGCCCATTTCGTAGGAGGTGGAGAAAGAGGAGGAGGATGAGGAGACGGTGACGACAGCGGACAGTGAAAATCCACTAAATCGACGAATCGTCTGCAGCAGCAGCAGTGAGGAGATGGACCTGAGTCCAGACACTCGGCCGCGCCATTGGCGAGTGTTGAGGTCGAACTTTAGAAATCATCTGGAGATAATCGCCAAGCTGCGGTCTGAGGCGCAGGAAATGGCGACGTCCATCGAGAATGTTGCTTCTGGCGTTGTCAAGTTTCTATAATAGATATTACGCTGCAGCGCCATCCTCAGTCAAATGCAACAGACGCCAGATTTATATCTGAAGTAGGTTCCTCTCTGTCCCATACCAGAATTGAAGACTTTATTGATTGTTTTGCAGATGTCTGGTAGAAATCGTGCGGCGGCGACGTCTAACTTCGGCGATGACACCGATTTAGACAGCCTACAACCGGGGTCTGTCAGCCTTTCACGCCACCGAGGCACAAAGACGTGATGCTCTCTCTCTCTCTAGGTCTCTGAATGGACAACTACTGGTTGCCATTTTTCGGCCGCTCCACTGTGTTCTCGTCACCACCACCACCGTCGCACCGACAATGACTGGAGGGCTCTTCTACCTGCGTCTGCAACCGTCGAGAGTCTCTTCCGCGTCGGTAATCTCTTCCTTCTGCTCCACAACTCGACATCTGGCCTGAACCAACAAATGTCTCTCAACCAGTCAACTGAACAGTTACAACACAGCATCCGCCTTACATTTGCCGAGAAATCGACCTGCTAGACCACCTCTGGAAATTCTTTTAAATTCCAAATAATTTGTAACTCACTTTTTTATAAGTTTTGGCTCGAAAAGACAGAGGAAAAGGTTTGCATAGAAGTAAATGGATCTCCGCCTGCTGCTTCTCCCGCTGTGGCCAGTCCGAATTCTGACTGAGATTTTCATTTTTTTCGTTTAAAAAATGTCAAATTTATCGAATTCCACTTTACAGAAGTATTATTGTCTCCAGGGGGTGAAAATGCGATCTTATCGGTTTCGAATCGATTTTTTGCAGCTTCGGACGTCGATTTCTGCAAGTTCCGACGTCTTCCTCTTCATTATCGACCCTTCCCAGAGACTCTCACAGTCACCACAAGAATGGCAACGCCACTCTGATAGGATCGATTCTCGCCTCCACTAGTGAGGCTAAACGGTTTTACCACCAGACCAATTGACCTCTCTGACCCACTGTTCTATCAGTTTTCAGGTCCCAGACAACCACACTCCTGCCCCGTAAAACCTCATCGGGAAACTGGGGATCCACCTTCCAGCGTTGGACGTCTCTGCTCCCGAATTTAACGCCTCCGAGGTGAGTCTTTTTGTTAAAAGTTATCAAAAACGAGAGCTGGGATTTGCGTTGTTTGTCGCGCTAGCCAATGGGAGGCTTTGTTCATGATCAGCGCGAAAGTGCACGCGTACGCATAGGCAAGGTCATGCCGAGGCCTTCTTTTGAGTAGGTACCGCCCAAAACAACCAAACATCATACAAACATCCATGGTGCAACGGGCTTAAAATTCCTTGTTTTGCGATCGATTTTTGGACCATTAGTAAACGTTACGTTAGCAACTGGTCGCAAGAGACACGTGACGACGAGGTACCAGTCAGAACATTATCTTTATATGATATTCTAAGATATGACCCTCATCCACCAGGTGACCACGGAGGGCTAGTTGAGCGCCTCCCTAGACTGCCTGCAGAAGCTGATATCCCACCTGGACTGGAACGAGCCGCCGACACCGACTGGGAGGCAGAAGAGGAGAAGCAAGGCCGGAAGGCCGTCACCGACTTCGTCGTCGTTGTCGTCGAGCCCCTTCTCCTCCATCGTGCGCACCGCGGCTGCCGTATCCGCCGCCACCTCCGCTTCCTCTACCTAATTGGCCAACGTCTCGACGGCTTCCACGCAGTCGAGCGTTGTCAAGACGCGGTTTGCCTCCGTCTGTGAGTTACAGGCTTTAGTTAATTCTCTAACCCTTCTAAGTGGGGAAGCTTATAAGTGAATAAAAGTCAACGAATAGAATAAAATTTTAGGCGTCCATTCAGTCCCTTCGTGTTCGCCTTGATTTTTGGCCCATAAGAGCTTCGAGGAGCTCTTCGAAAACAATTTCAGCTCTGCTATTGATTCAAATAAAAAACTCTTCAAACAAAGATTATCCTTTGATGAACTGAATCTCAGTTATTAACTACCAGATTCTCGTAAAAGTTTAAGGTTCTATTTTAAATTTAAAAGTGTAAAAATTACCAGAAGGCGACGTTTAATGTTGCCACTTTGTCTAAATTCACTCAGCTCGTGAGCCTTACTTTAACTGTTAAAATCGTGCGACAGTTTCGTTCCCTTGGTTCGTACGCAAATTTTTTACTAAAATATTCACTTTTACCGAAACAATAGACTATTTATTTAATGCAAATACTGTTTTTCGTTTGTTCAGTGTGTCACATTGAAGGCGTCAATCATCAACAGGTAGGCATAGTCGATATGACTTTTGAATTAATCAATCATATGCGAGTTTTGACGTCTCTTCCATCGATTTTAAGGCCTGTGTCACCGAGAAGCCTCTTGATTCCCCGTGGGCTTCGAAATTGCGCCTTTTCAAAGTATGTTATTTTTTACTTTCGATGTATCCCAATGACCATATTACCTGAGGCACAAAAATCGATTTGATAATAAACCACCTACTGATTTAGAAAAACAGACTGTATTCTACACTTTGACTTCGGCTCTGGAATGAGGGAATACCAGCTCAAGTAAGCTAATGATTTTCTGATACTTAAGTAGCCTACAAATCAGCTTGTTAACCCTGCTAGCATTGAGGTACACATAACCGCCATTTATTGATTTCAGGCCAGCCAACGGCGGGTAACCAAGACAACAAGAACCTCCCTTGTCTCAACGAGCCCAATCTTTTGTTCTCGTGGTGTTCCAACGCATGGAGAAATGCCTATCTAAAAAGGTACGCCTCCACCACCGAATTCCCAACAGCTCAACAACTTAAATATATGCAAGTAACACTGATTATTGCGAGAACCAATTCTACCTACCACGGGAGTTTGCGTCTTTCCGCACTCAAGCGCTGCCGCTGCTATAGCATTGACATTGCTGCTATAGCCGTTGACATTGTAGACGACTCAGGCGATGGCCATGGCATTTATGCGCTCTCTGTCATAGTACTTTTAGCTCTTCGATATTTTCAACGTTATGGCTTAAGGTCGAGAATAAGCGAGCAGCAAATAGTTGGTTTTCAATTCTAAATGACTGAAAGACGAGGCCAGCTATTGTGTGCCTTCATTTATCCTACTAGCACGAAATACGATAGGTTGCGCTGTGTCAATAGATGCAATTAATACTTCCAACTGCAATTCAAAAACTTCGGACTTAGACATTTAAAAGTACTTCGTCATGAGTCAAAAATATATTCTGCAACACCGTTGTTAGGGTGTGGTAATTAGTGATGCCATTTCGCTGTAATGGTCGTCTACCGCTCATCTTGAAAACGCGTCTTGTGGCACGAAACGATACACCCCGAATGTGCTTATGGCAATCTGACAGCGCGCTTCGTAGTCGTAAAGATCCATTTTTTTAATTAAACGAAGTCTATAGCTATGCTTATGAGCAAATTATCCTAAATATTTAACAAAATTTATTGTGCGTATAGCATTCTGTTTATGCAGTTAGTCACAGATTGATTGCTGTGTTGCTTAACAGTTTGTACAAACTTTTGTTACTTCTCCACACATTTCTACTGAAACTTCAAAATGGCATTTTCAATTGGTGTAAAATACATGGTGTTTTCTGAGAGCGTTTGATATTCTTGAGCCGTTCAATAGATGAAATCTTTTGGCTGTTATTGCGTGAGCTCGGCACTTATTTCAATTGTTCGATATTTAGCCAAAT
>JAUOZQ010001166.1:0-17151 GCA_030710315.1 Anomotaenia brevis
GGAGGAAATGCTCGAAACTATCTAACTGGAATTGTTACCAATTGTGAGCGAGGAACATTTCAGTAAAGTTGAGCATCTCGTTTGGCCATCGCAATACTTAGACCGCAACATTATGGAGGAACATTTGAGATTGGATTTCAAAGGTATCAAGTAGGAAGTCGACTTTGGAAATGGTGTTTCAAACAGAAAAATAGGGTTTTATTATTTTAGAAACAATTCGCATTTTGTAATTATCAAAGACATCTATAATTAAGGCTGCAATTGCAGTAAACGTCGGACCTAAATTTAATTTAAATATATATTCAGATGATTTCATGGTTCTACAACTATTAGTCCAACTCTACCTCTAAAACCGAATTCCCCTTTTGGGCGAGAATACTAAGTTCATGTCTTCAGGTCTCACTCAAAGCCTCTATGGATCCCTACATGAGTCGAGCTTTTGTGAAGCAACCTTCAAAATATCATTGTGGCTATTTTTCTGTTAACAAAACCACCGACACTAACGATGACAGTCCACCTATTGAGCTTCACCATGTCCACGAAACTGGACAATTATGTGCTGCTCTATGAGAAGGAAAGGAAACATATATATGGGGTGACGAAAATTCAATTACGTTTCAGCTGTTTTTTTCAGTCATGGTTGAATTTGCAATCCGACAAGATACTTCACTCATCATTCCCTTTTTTAGGTAATTTCAAAGAGTTCGGAGAAGGGATAGGCCAGGATGTGATGACATGTAGTTTAATTTCAGCTTGCGATTGGACTAGATTAAGATTCGATTTGGGCAATTGGAATGAATGTTCTCGTCACGATTCAGAAATCAATTTAATAGGAAATTTAAGAAATAAGGCCATGATTTTATGCCGTGGTTTCAGCTTTGCTATCACTAGGGAACTCCACTTATCTCCCTATCTTCGGAAGTCAGATTTCAGATTTCCGATAAAAAATGAAACAGAAAGCGAGGTCTTAATTCAGCCAGGTATTCCGATTTGGTGCTTTTGTGAATTAAGCAATTGACCTGAATCATTGCGTCCGAATTAAGAACTGGCTATGAGATTAATTTCGAAAATCACACATGGAATGACAACACTAGAATTTCATTTCATCTTTGGCCACATTTTGGACATCATTTCCGAACGGATTAAATCTTTTGTCATCTCTCATTCATTTCGATTTCGCGTTGTTTCTTCTTAGCCAGAGATTTTGACTTAGTTTTTACGCATATTTAGGTATGTTAGAATTTCTAAGCTAAATAATATCGCAATATTGTCTTTTTAGCTTATAGATGTGGGTCAGCAGTGTAATTTCCTATTGGTTTTATTGTCCTAATGAAATTCTATGCTTCTTGTTGTAACGCAGCATTTCTTCTTTAATAAGACTCTCACAATTCACTAATATCATGAACATTATGAAACATAATAATTGGACTAGCACCGTAATGGCGAAAGTTTTGATAACAGAAACAAACACCTAATAGGATTGAAGATCGCTTCGCAACGGCTCCTTTCAGTAAGGAAGTGTTTTAATTGAACAAAATATTGTGGTGGTAGTATTCATATCGTGATATGAAAAAAATCACTTTTTGGAAAAACCATTAATTCTTTTGGTTTTTTCGCAACGAACTACTTTTAATTACTGCCTCATAAGTAGCAGTTTTGGGCACAGTTAAACTGAATGTTTAGTCTGCCATCGTGAAATACAAGAGCGTTATTGGGAGAAATGCACTCTCTAAAAGATTGAAGGCCGCTTTGCAAACTACCACACTCACGTCTACGTATTTTGGAATAAGTATTTCAGACTTTGAGGAAGGAATGAAAGAGGAATTGATAACTCGTCTTTGCCTCATTTCAGTTGCCAATTCAGATTGGATTTGAAGGAAATTTGAAGGAATGCTCCGAGTCTTCTAGGAATTAGATTTGAGATCTAAGTCAAGGAATTAGTCATAAAGTGACAAGGATTGAAAAAGAAACCCCACTCGTCTCATTTCTGTACTGAAGTAGTTAAAGGATTTCGAGAGAATAATGGAGCCGGATGTTGAAACTTTGTTTCATTTCAGCCAGGAACTAACTTTGATTCTGAGCACAATTCAAAAATGTTTCATAACCTCACAATTTAATTCAACATTATCAAATCAGTACTAATACCTAACTTAAAATAGAAAATCAGAATTGAACCAAGGCGCAAAACAAAGGAATTGTAAAGGTCTTTAAAAACCGAAGTTTGTTTATCAGATCAAGTTTGAGTTATTTCAGCGAAATTTGCAACTATTAAACCAAATGCAAAAGCAATATTTGGGTTCTTGGTAATGGGTGGATTATTTTTGGGTTTTTATTAGCTTCTGTATGCCAGTAATGGCAGCCGTTTTTAAAGTAAGCATTTTAATGAAAGTTTGCTGTTTCATTTCCGCCTTTACTAAATCTTCTGCCTTCTGTGATTACGAAACGTATGCTGCTCAAAGGATTTCTCACAATTCACCAGTTCCATGGACACCGTGGAACTCAGTAAGTAGACCACAATTGTTAACGTCGAAGGCTTGAAGGTCATTTCGCATAGGCATAACTCACGAAGGCATTCACACTGATTTTAACAGCAATTTGAATATTTATTTCATATTTCATAAAAGAAAATTTGGTAATTTTCCTATAAAATTAACAATTTATCAATTCACAGTTTTCAACCTTAATAATAAATTCAAATCCGTGGAAATATTTGCCATACAAAAGGTAGATCAATAAAATTGGTGGATTTTTCAGTTAGAATTTTATAAAGTAGAAAAAATTTTAATTCTTGTTGCAAATATGAATCACGAATTAACTGGTTTCTAGGACAATACGAAACTGGATAAGAGGAATCATATTGGAAAACACGAGAGTTTTAATGCCAAAAAATTAAAAGGAGGAGCTGTTAGATTCTCAGAGACAAGGCACAACAAAGAAAACAAAAATGACTATCGTTTGATAAGAAGAGAAAATAAAATATTAGCAAAGAAAAAAATAACAAAAAATTCCAAAAAGAGGAGAAAGGTCATAAAGGCAAATTGAGTTCACCTGACAAAAGCGGCTCAATTGCCTTCCATGTGCCATCAAATACTCCTCCTTGATTTGCTTCTTCTCAAATGGCTTTGCGAAAGAATTTATTCAGTGAACATCTGTTGATCTACCATACACACGCTTTTACTGTAAGGAAACAAACGCCCTCTTGTCTCTGATACCAGCGCCGTTAAACAGAAGCTTTAAAATGGAATAGCAGCACCAATTAATTCATTCAGTTACAACAAATCATTATTCAATCCCCGAAAATATCAAATTACCATTTCATTAATTCAGTAATTATAGCATTTAGAAAGTTTCAATAAAATTTTAGATTCAGTAAGCACTTACCTTAGTAGAAGTTAAAATGCTTTTCTATAGTAAATTGCACATTAAACTTGACCACAAAATTATTATCAAGGAGACTGACATTAAAAAGATCCCAAAAACTGTTAATAACTACAGTAGAAGCTAAGAAGGAATAGTGCGCAGACTCCATTTACGACTATGAATGACAGCAAGGTGAAAATCAAAAATGATATTTAAGTTATATCGATCCATAACTGTATTCTTTGCATTTAACTAATTCGACGAATTTGGTTTACGTGCTTTTTACTCTCAATTATAATTTCAAAAATGTCGTAAATAAAATTATTTTTTATGTAACTCCAACAATTCACCACACTATTTTTGTTTAAACAATTCACAATCCACTTGAAGCAAATCATATATCCTTGCATATATACGGTACCTCCGGAAAAGGTAAAATCCATTATGTTTCTTTTTTTTAAATTTGGAGGAGCAGTTGCTTAAGTTTCTATATGGAAATAGGAAAAGTAAATGCATATTAGAAATTATCAAGACTTGATTATCTATTAGAATGACAGCGTTTGTTCAAATGAATTTGCGTGCTAGTTTTCTGAAATTAAGTAAAAAATAGTATATAAAAAATCAAATGGCAATGGCTGGGCTTTCTATAATTATATCATTAAACATTATGAATGTATTTACTAGATTCTGATTCCAAAACGACTACCAAGTCTGCAAGAATAAAAATTCAACGTTTCAGGACTTCAGGGAGATGAGTAAGACAAACCCGATGAAAATGCCAAAAAGCACTATATAAGCAACATTTTGTCCTTGTCTAATAAATCCGTGTCCCGCCCTCATTAGTGATGTTTTACTCGTTTCATAGATGAACGATTAAAATAAGGAGAGTTGAGGCAAGTCAATTATAATAAGATGGCACTCCATGTGCTCTCCATGAATTTTTTTATTTAAAACTAGGCCAAAAGTATGGTTTATTAATTATTAACCTTTTTCGTTTTCAAGGAAAAAATTTAAAGTCGCTAAGGCAGTGTAGGTGTTAAACTATTAGAATTTGTTGAATAGGTACCACATTTTATGTAAATCTTGTCTTGTGCCAATGTGTGAATAATTCATAAACTTAATACGACTTTTAGATACCAAAATCGTATTTACTCAATTGAATTTAAAGCAAGTAAACATACGCAAATGCAGATCTGAGAGACAGAAATGTGGCTCTTTCGGCCATGTGCATTGTCCTGGAATTATCATTTTATTACTTCAGTCGAATGTAGGTGTCTGATGAATCGTCCAGGTTTTCAATTAATTTCCTAGCGAGTTCGTGCATTTTAGATATTTTTTCATGTGAAAGGAAATCTTCATAATACGCGTACCATAAATTTTAACTGCCAATTAATTCACAAGTTTGCGCTAATTCGTAACCGTTTATCTAGCTAACGAAATTAGGGTACCTTAAGTCGGCAAAAGCTTTTCACTCAACAAATATTTAGTAATATTAATGCTGTTTTACGACTTCCTGCATTTACATTCAGTAGCAGATATTGACCACTTAACGTAATAGTTAAACAGATACATTTCTAAAGATTGTGAAATCGAAAAAAGCTGGATATATTAAATAAACATTTTACCAAATGCAATGGGAAATCATAATTATAATATCGTTGACCAATATTTAGAAAAATGTTTACAAAAGCATTATCATTTTCTTGATATGGATGCCTGAGAAGCTGAAAATGAAAATGGAAGTTAAAATCTCGATTTTTAGAAGAAATTCACATTGCTTTACCAGTTTGCACAATAAAGAGTTTTTTAGTGCATTTCCGCCTTGATTTCGATAAAAATACCAAGAAATTTAGGATCTTATAGTAATCTTTATTTGCTGATTCTCCATACTGGCAGTATTCAATTTTTTGTTCTTTTTTACGCTTTGGACAAGCCTTCACCAAGTTCAATTTATCATCCCGAATCATTTTAGAATTGGTATGTTCGTATGTTATATCTTCAAATGCACTGAACACTTTAACGCCGGCCTTATTCCTATCTGCATTGACTGATCAGACACATTCAGTCTAGAAGAAATCTTCGTAGCTGAAAGTTGGCAAGTAGGGAATGTTTCATAAAGTTTATACAAATCCTTTTATTCAGAGGTGTCTAGATTATGCTTGTGTCTTCTCAATGTTCATACAGTAAAGGAAAATAGTTAGGGTTACATTGCATTTTTTATCATTTCTTGTAAAACGACTCTCCTACGCGGTTGGTCGAAGAGGAAGAAAGTTAAGACTGCCTTATCATCATTGCAATTTCTAAAAATCTGTACACTATAAATATCAAAAAAATCGAGGAATAGTTGTAGATGTTTATTGCTAACTATCCAAATAAGGAGCTCATGGTTGCCGCTGGTTGGTAGATATTGCAATTGTGCTCCGACATCGAGAAATCCCTAGAAAGTTATCCATAATGATGGCAGGCAATAGATTCCTTCAAATTGCTAAGATACAATACTCTCATAAAAGGCAGTCAGACGGAATTCCGTTTTCAACAATGGATTGGAATATTTTGTGATAGGAGCTGTTAGGATCGACAATTCCTGATAAAGTTCTACATCTATAACCTGTTTATTATTTTAAAAGCATACCAAAGAAACGCTCTTTATTGCTTTTAAGAAGGTTCGATATTAATATATAGATATATATGTAATAAGGTTGGACAAAATATTGGAAATTCAACAAAATACATTTCAGAATGATGCAGGTCCAATCTTCGCAGTAATTACGACCTTGATTCGCACCAGATATTAATTCATGTAGTTCAGAATTTACTTCCAAATTATATTTAGCTTTTTTAGTTAAAACACTCAGCAGTTCTTTTAGAGACTATGGCGGCGGCGCTAGTTGATTTATCATTTGAATTGCTAAAATAGACCATCAATAAATGGGCCACAATAATAAAGAGTTCGAGGTGGCGTAGAGATTGTGTTGGCCAGATGAGGGCAATTCTGGAGGTTTCTATTTCACAACTCTAAACACTTTGAGCAAATTATCTTTGAGAGTTGAGTTTTTTTCCAATTGCAGCTCCTCCATAGAATCCAGCTCCCCTGTGTAGCTCCCTACCAGCAGATTTGTTACGTGGAAACTGGGTTCTGTAGATGTTTACTGAGGAGTTCTGCAGCGATTTTAGGAGCTGCGGTCTTGAAATCCTCTCCAACAAATAGGTTTAGAGTCCGACGGTCTCTCTCAGCTAGTGAGACTTTCGGCCAGACATGTGCTCCGCTGAGGATGTTTGTGAACTCTTTCAAAGGCGACAGTCATTAATTTTGAGATGGAACCCTCGAATCGCCAACCACTCGCGCAGTTTGTGATACACTAGTGCCTCCCATATAAACACCAACAGTTTGTCATTTTTGACGGTTCGAGAGGTCTCGCATGTTTTTGAGGTTATAAACAATTTTTAAATATCAGTAAAATTTAATTTAAATAAGTATGAAAAGCAAAAGTAGAACAAAAAGCATAAACAATAACATGTTCAAAGTTTGTGATGCCAACGTTTTAAGTGTCTTTACTATTTTGTCCAACCTCTGTATCCATAAACGTTTGTGATCGAAGTCTGGGTTCTACGGCTTGAATTTTCTTCTGGGTAATTGGTCAGGCAATATAATAATGAATGGAGAGCCCAGCAGCCTGGGCTAATTTCCCTCAAGTCCTTTACAACACAAAAGTATTAGCGTCTGATCAAAAAATACCCTTAATCCTAATCCACCAACACCTTCTACTCGAATTCTCAACCTCAAAAGTTAAAAATCAGACACTACTTAAGTCTCCACTATCCTTTAAATGTGATAGGAAGAAGCCAGCTGGTTTAGAATTCACAAAATCGAAAAGGATTCCGTCACTTTGATATGCGAAATGGATTACCTTATCTTCAAATGAGCGCAGGCAAAGGCTATTTGTTAAGCCTAATTTTAATATCACAAAATTTAATCTATAGTTTATTAGTAGCGAATGCTGCAGAAATATATATTTTAAGAATGCAATATCACTCATACGATGTCGCTTTGAAAATAGCGTTTTCTTAATTAAAACGCGACATAATTTTGAATGAACTGAGATTATATTTTAAGTCGCAGATGCATCTACGATCTCTAATCTCTTACCACCTACTATCCAAAATAAGTATATTAGCTATAAAGAAAAACAGAAAAATATTGATAGTGGTGGCCCAGTCAAATCGCGATCCTCATCATCAGCTAAATTATTGAAATCCCACCTCTTCCAAACTCGAGTCTGAGCCATGTACTGAGTTTTCCAATCAAAAACACGTTTCTAAAAGTATTCCCTTCTTCCTTATAGGAATTTATGATCCGTGTTTGAAAAAATCCTCGAGTGACCAGGCAGTTAAAAATTGGTGGTCGAGGTGACCCCTACTACTTCATCTGGGGGATCGTCAGCTAGTCCCATGTGATGTTCTCTACCAAGATTAGCTAACATCTAGCTCCCTCGGCTCAAGTGAATCTTCACAACAGCCTACCAGCTCCGATAGGAATGTTATTAATTGGTGAATCTTATTCGAATTATCACTAAATTGTATTGATCTAGCAGAAATTACCAATCTCACTACCGTTGACAAAAGACCTAAAAATTATATGCTTGGTGAAATTCGCTCTCCGCATCAGTCTTAAATCGTCCCCTTACAGGATATTGTGTTGCTAAAATCAACTGTATTCGTCGATTCGATTTTAAATTCGATTAATCTGAAGATTTTTTCGAATAGAAGCCTAATCAAGGGTTTATTTTTGAATTCTCAATGGTGGTTGTAACTCCAAAAAATGAACCAAGTTACCAAGGAAATTCTTGAGGTGGGGTTTATCACTTTACTATCTAATAGACCCACCTTATTCTTCATGTACCCTTTTTTCAATTTAGAAACTATGAGGCAATTGGAACGTTTTCGAAACTAAGGTGATGAGTTGAGTAATCTACTTTTAAATGGGCAATGGAGACTAGAGTTGCCAGTTTCGTTACTTCAACTTAGTGTATTCGACTCTCTGTGGATTAGGCAGCAGTGATTCTTGGGACTGTATTAATGCTTAAATAGGCATCGTAGATGATTTAACGTTTGACTCTTGGCAACAACAGCAAATGTTGCAAGTGAGTATACTGAAGTCCTGTCCTAAATTGTTCAATTGAAAACTGAACAGTTACCTCCATTTTTAAAGTTATTTGATGCTAGAAATCTAAACAATTCTGAAGGCGCCTACAGGGAAATATGGTAGGCCTTAATAAGAAAAAACCGAAAAAAGATAATAAACTTTAAAAAAACGGCAAAATTATTATAAGATAAACATTTGGAATGAACCGGGACTCGAATTCATCCATAATATATAAGGCATGTTGTAACAAACGAAATTTGTATCCCTCATTGGATTTTTTAGCTAATTTGATATTTGTTGTCCTTAATACATGTTTGATTCGCAAAATTTGAGATATTAAATAATATAAATGAATTTTGATACAAAACTTGCTAAACCTTGAGTTGTTAAATTTGTGAAACTGCACAATTATAATGTAGCATTCGAAAATCCACACCTATTCGTTTGCTTGAGTTATTTTGTTGAATATTCGCAGACAATATATCAGTTGTATTTATTGCAAGAAAAAGATTGTTTCCCATTTATTGGATTATTCATCATTTACAATATACAATAAAATTCAGTACGGGAAATTTAAATTGACCTGAGGCAGGATCTATGAATATCAACCATCTATGCTGGGATCAGTCTGCTTCAAATAAATTGAAGTCCTTGAAACCCTCTAAAAAGTCGTTTTTAGTCAAAATACTTTGCCATAGAAATCAGGTTTCTACTTGAAAATGCTTTTTTTTGGATATACCGTTCATCGAATTGACGATATGATGATAGCTTAACGTGGTGCTTTAAAAAAACTAATAAACCAATATGTTCATATCTATCGAAAAATCCGAACTTACAATTTTTCGCTCGCTAAATACTAATGGAATTATTTAGCAAGGAAATAAAGTATAAAATACGCAATGGAAATATTCACAGGATTAAAAAGGGAATTTGTCGGTAAATTAAAGGTGCTTTTTTATTCATTTGTAATAGTGAAAGCAAGACGAAAGAATTGGATTTGACGATTAAACATCTGCTACCTAACACATCATCCGTTACTAGAACGGTTGTCATCCAGCGTTATAAAAGATCGTAACTAATGTCTTCTTATCAGTAAAGTAGGGAATGACACCATTTTCTTTTTTACACAAGCAGTTGTTTGACCTCTGATAGCACATGCTTTTGTGCACGATATTTCAAAAATGTTTATAATTTTTGTGTATTTAACCATTAAGGGACTTCAGTTGCGATGTTGTGGGTTCAGGTGTTGTTAAGGGACCCTCATTGTTCACGTTTATTTGTGAGTTTATTTTATATCAATGCATTTATCAAAAATCATGTTGAATAGAAGTAGATAATGTATTTTAATGGACAAATGGAGTATTGGGAAGAGGAAGAAGGAGGAGCAATGAAGTACCGATGCAAACGGATTGAAGGTTGTGTTGATAGCACTGATGGCATAAATAACTACCAACTTGTTTTGATTATAATAGATTATCTTTCCCTTCAAATAAAAGGCATAATATCTCAATCTATGGTTCTATGATTTTTTAAAACTGAATATACACATCAACCAAAAGGTTCGCAAAGCAAATATTTTTCTTAGGCATTTTGAAAGACAGGTGGGATACATTTTTGCAGTTTGCCTGGACGTGCACTCATCCTTGCCGCCTTTAAGGTTTTTGGATAAACAAAAATCAAACATAACTTTCGCTTTAAAAAGCAACTCACATCAGAAAATGGTAAAGACAAAATTATAAATGATAAGCAATGAAGAAAGGGAGCATTTAAATTGTTATTTGCTTAATTTAGATGGATCCTATACGGAGTGGCCTCCCAAAAAAAAGATGACCTCAATAATTTTCTCTCCAAAATGAATAGTTAAGAACATCAGTTATCCTGTCCATCCTCTGAACTTTAGTTTAAAAAAATATGCATGAATTTCTCTAAAAGGAAACCAAAATGTCAAAAATATAATACAATATTCGATAAAAATTTGTTTCGTTTTTAATTATTAGAAAGAGCATTTGGGAGGTAATTTGTGTGCTTCATCTTGTGCATATTTACTGGCTTATTGGACAACACCCGAGACCGTTGATTTGGATAAAATTCAAGGAGGGGATATTGTTGCTCCATGCAAAATTAGGGACGCCAAGCAGTTGATCGGGACGAGTCCCTGCGGAACCGAAGTTCACACGAAGTGCGATAGAGCACATGTTGGCTGATTAAACAATAATCAATGATGTGTAGGGATATTAAAGCTAAAATTAATATTTTTCAAAGTCATCACAATCACAATCGCCATGCCAGGAGAAGAAGGAGGACGAAAAGTAAGTGGATTTGATAAAACATGAAATAGGTATGGGCCGCCTCCTCTTCAAGCTTGGCTCAACTGCCAACTCCCAATTGGCCTTTCAAATTTTTCTCTTCCCACTTCCACTTTAAAATGAAAAATAATTTTCATTAAAGAAGAGAATTCGTTAATAATATTTTTAAATTCGTTTGTCCAAAGCACCCTTTAAGAAATAAATAAAGGCGCATATGTGAAAAAACTACTGGTATGAAATAAAGAGCAAGTTTCACTAATTGTGTGTTAATTTCTCCACCGACAGTATCAGTTAAATGCAGCACACAGCTTCTTCTAAATCCTTGAGAACACAAACTTGCAAAACAAGTTAACTATTGCCAAATTGCATTTTTTTCCTTTTCTGCTAGTCCATATTTAAGGAACAACAGCTATTATTTATTAAAAAATGGATTAGGCTTCCACGTAGAATTCATAGAAAAAAACATTCGGGACCTTTAATTGTACAAAAGGAACTCTCAAGCTTAATTATCTGTTGCTTAAAAATTGCCTTATTATTTACTGGGATTCATATTTCTGGGTTTCGCATTTCTTTACCGCTGGCTCAACGAGTTCAAGCTAGAGGTTTAACCTTAGCAGGACGTAACATAGGTAGTAAAACGTGGTTTAGCAATTAAAGACTAAGTCGATAAATTCAATGAATGTTCTGAAAAAATAAATGACTAGCACAGAAACAAATAACAATTTTATTCAGTCAATTAATTATAAGTTTGCAATTTTCCTTTTCAACATGTCAAATAAATTCTTGCAATTCGAATTATAGGCCCATCTGGGGAGATCACATTTCTCAGCCCAATAATGTCGCGTTTTTTTCAAGGTTAGATCAGTGTTTCTTTTCAGAGTATATTCTGCATCGAAACATAGATTCTCTAAGAAAATCGACCTTTTCCAATCGGTTAAACGGTGAGCATTGGACTATTAATGAAAAATTATTCGAAAATAAACAATCGAGTTACGTAATAATCAGTTGAAATTGCGACTTACAATATTTACCACGTATTCCTTTAGTTCAATCTTATTTATTGACGTTTTACAAGAGTAAATCGATTTCAACTCATGCGTTTTCTGGCAGCTTGACTGCCATACATCTTTTTCTGGGTAGTGAGAAATTATCAGTCTGTCTCCAAGATCTATCCTTTTGAAAGCGTTGGAGATTTCTTTGTTAGCTAAAGCACTGATTTCTTCAAGAGGTGGGACAGAGCCAGCTGGAATAAAGGAAAAAACCTTTTTTATCTTTCATATAACAAAAAAATCAGTCAATTAAATAAGTTTACGAGATGAGCATTCTGCCAAGCCAAAGAATTTAATTGTGAGATTGGTAAAAATATTCAGCGAAATAATAAACATGGTCAGCAAGCTGAAAATTACTGTTATCAACACACTTTGGCTTATATAGAGAAGTTATCTGAACGTCTTCTCAGCACTTGATAGCCTGCATACCTTGTAAGGTGGTGACCTCTGTACATCATGGGATCTGTACCTCCACGTGCTCAGGAATTGTTCTTACCATCTTCAGAAACATTTAATAAATCACTTATTTTCTAGAGAAGTGGATTTTTTGAGTTTATTTAATAATAAATAATTTGCTACCCATTTGATTGCCTTAAACTTGAAGAACTAAGTAAAGCCCCTTTTGTTTAGCTGTACAGCAAGTTGGTTTGCCCGTGTCGAAGCACAATCCCGCCGAGCTAACATCAAGTGTGAAATGGCAAAGTTCGATGTAGTCGTGGGGAAGCTACCAGAGCACATTGCCAATCAGCAGCATCACGTCATGCTTACCCCTCCAATTAAGCAAGGAGCAGACATCTACCAAGTTTAAGGAGGCAATAATCACGCCAATCTTAATACTCTCGAATGCGGTAACAATTACGAGATAGCGACCCACCTTGAACTATGGGATTCCAAAGCGTCAGACCTCTGTTGGCAGATGGTGTATATGATGAATAGTGGTTCTCATTTGGACTTCAAAATCCAATATGCAGAAGGGGATGAATATTTACTTGCATGCATTGCAAGAAAGCTGTCGTCCTTGAAGTGATGAAACTTCCTATCTGAACTCAGGCAAGGTCAAACATGGGACTTTCAATTTACTGGTGCATAAGTTAACTAAAGAGAAAATTCATCTGCACAGGCTTTTGAACTGTTTCTGCAAAATCGATAAATATATTCATGATTCAAAATGGTACTGGAAACTGTTCGGTCCTTTTGTTTTGTGTGAAATTTCATTGCAACAAAATAAATTTAAAAAAATGAGTAATTAAATAGGCTTGATGAGGAGATATTTGTTATAGAAAACTATTAATGAATAGGTTAATGTGAAAATATTGATATATAATGGAAACACATTTAAAAATATATCAACTTGAAGTGCAGGCAGGCGAAGTTGAGGCTTTTGATGCTACTGATCGGAACTCAACTGACCAGGCCAACTGACCAACGTGGTCCTGTTGGCGAAATTGGAGACGAAGACAGCGGCTTCCTCTCAACCGCAAAACATGACGGGCGTAATTCAAGTTGATCTATGATACTATTTCGTGAAAATCCGCCCAGCCGATAATTGGCTAGTGAATATCATCCAACTAGATAATTTTGATTGGTGCTAATCCGCCGATAAGTATGTATATATGATATATTTAGTATTTAATATTATATATATAGAAATCACGAAGATGTCAATTTGACATGACGAGTGCCGATGATGTTTACCAGTTATCAAAATTACTCTACCATGAAATTTTCCACAGTGTTTCTTTTTAGGCTTAAAAAATTCTGAATCGTTGTGCTTACCAAGCATTTACTCTTTCGAAACCTAATTTACTTTTCGTTTTTAGTAGTTTATATTCCGATTTTCAACATGAATGCTAGTAAATTGCAACTTGGAAATGGTCTATTGTTGGCGACGGCCTTCCTTGTAATCTTGAACCAGTAAGCATGATGTGTGTACTTAATTCTGTAATATGCTTCAACCATATTCCAAAATAAAGTCACTGAAGAATCTAAAAACCTTTTCCCAACCTCCGTACTATTTACGGGGACATACGCCATAGCATTCAATATACCCATTATAAGCATTTATGAAACATGGGTTTGCAACTCATATTTGAAGACCTACAAATGAAAGGGATTCATAATGCTCTAATTGAAATCTTAACTTTACAAAGTGTCACTTAACCTCCTTATAATATACCTATCTAAGATTGAAACTAATGATAATGTGATTAAGGTTGATGTTGAAAAACTGATTTTTCATCAACACTTGCAAAATGACAAGAGTAACACTGATCGAATAAGAAAGGCACGCGTTCCCTAAATGAATGTTAAAAGGCAAATATAGCTATTTATTCGCATTAAATTATTAGTTAAATTAGATTAATAACATATATTTCATAAAAAAATTAATTAACCAATACCAGTAAAAGATATGCCCATTTAGGCTACTATGGAATTCACACCTGATAGGTTGAATCAGTATTATAATATAATACTGATAAAGATGTTTGTTTTTGGCAATTAAGTCACCATCAATGCAATTAAAATGCAACTTAAAATGATTGGAGGTCAATAAAATTAACCGCTTATTTGAAATCATGGCCCATTGCTCGCAACAAAATATTGCTTAGCATAACAATTGAGAATTTCTCCACCTCGCAATAGGGTGGTGGGGGTATCCAAAGACAAGACCAAATAGTTTTGCTATGGAATATTCCAATACTTCGAACAAGTCTAACTCCTAACTGGGTGGTGGAAACAGGGCCTGAAAACACTAAAAATCAGTTTTAAGCTCAAACAACCTTGATCTTTCTTTTATACATGACATTTGCTCAAGAGATCTAAAATTGATGAAGCCTAACCCGTAGGATGACATTCGCTCAAGCATTTATTTATTTTATTGAAGTCGTTTTTTTAAACGCAAATTTAAAAATTGAGCTTTCCCCAAAATTCATAAAGTTTATGCTTACTCCGAAATCCACTTCCACCATACACCACACTGCTGAAATTAAACAACACATTGTTGAATTACAAGTAAAGCGAATTCGTAGGAATAAAAATAGCAAAGCCACCACGTAAGTCTGCCTTCTAACTAAGATAAGAATATTCCTCAATGGAATGCGGGGATTAGTACCCTATTGTTAGAAATTGCATAAAATGTGGAGTGGGCTATGGTTTAAAAAGGTGTGGAATGCTTAACTGATTAAATTTGTTTCTCTGAGATAGCTGTTGATAAATGTAATCATTTTAATGAAGAAAAATTGATGAAAATTAGAACAAACTAAGCAGAATGAATTAGTTCGTGATTGTTGAAATATTATATTTTTCTCCAAGTTATCCAATTGGCTTCTAAGTAAAGGACAAATGGTTACGTTTTGTCAATTATTAACAAAAGCTGATTGTCTGTCTCTGTTCGCCTGATTATCCACTTAAACATTTTTCTTAAGAGACTGTTTTATTGTGTTCGGTTTCGCGTTGTCTTACTTGATTTTTAAAAGAGTTATCAAAAAATGTTACAAATATGGAGTCGACGAGTCGCCAGGCTGTCGCATCTCGACCCTTTCTTAAGCATCACACAACCACTCATCCACTCATTTTCCTGGCCAATTCGAACACTACATGTCGGGTTTCAAGACCTTGCCATAGACTTATTAAGAAAATAAAGTTACATATTCGCAAAGGTGATTTTCAAATTAAAGTGGCTTAATAGTGTTTAATGTAACTGAAATTTATTTTTTTATTTGCTAAATATTATCACGCTAGCCATTTGGATTAACACAAAATCATTCAAAATGCCTAGGTGCTTTGGAAGTCTTCTTACTCTTTTCGCAAAGTGCCACGGAACTTACTCAGACAAAAAACTAACAAGTGACACAAGACATTGTTTGCGTTAAGTTATAGCCCGAAGAGATAAAATGTATCTGCAAACGATTTTACGTGTTTTAGAATAACGTGGTATCGGAGAAAATCGAATGCCAAACAGGTAACGAAATCCATTTGTCCATCTTGATAAAATAAATTTATTATATTTGTGTCTGTTGTTTTATATTTTATTCAGTCATACGCAAACAGGTTACCCGCAAGCGGAATCTGCACTACTTTAAATGCATTTATGCAAGCTAAGGTCTGCCTAATGCATATCTGACCTTACCCTGATTTAAGGTGATAAGTATAACCAAAGAATATGAAAATTCTAAATTCCCATTCCAGAGTGAAACTTAAAGCCCTGTTTGACGTTATATGATAAGCCATGTGGGAGTGTGTCAAATTGCCAATTGTGGGAGCACTAGCATGATTGTCCAAAGCTGGCGAAAATCCAGTGGATAATCCCTTTCATTGGCAACCTCGCGTAACGGAATCGGAGCCGATAAACCGAGCCCTATCGGAATAGCGAAAGAAGTAACCGCGCCATGTCCAGCACGACCACTTCTCGTACACAATGCACTTGATCACTAATCATTCGAGATTTGATACCATCTAAAGAGTTATTGCTGTGATTGATATTATATTCACTCCTACTTGCTCTCTTCAGCATTGACACAAATTATCTTTGACTGTTTGTTAAAATTATGACCTCAGGAACGCCTGTAAATCCCTGCACATGCCAAAGGAGGGCTAAATCAAGTAAGAAGGTTAATAATTACATCTGTATCATTTCATATCATAAATACAATCAAGTTAGCTTAAAAACAATCACCAACAGAAAATATCAACCAGCTTCCTTGCCATGGTTTGTGACTGTATTGAACAAACTCGTGAAAACGATTGTATTATGAATTCTGTTTGTGCAACATAGTTGCGTAAAACTCGAACTTTAAAAAGAAAAGGATGGTAAATTGTAATCCCAATAAAATCCTTTCAAGTTCAATGACGTTTTACTTTTAAAATTGGTATCTTTTCAATTAAAAATTATTTCAAGAACGAAGACAACAGTTCATAAAAAATTACCTTTGATGATGACAATTATATAAACCTAGATAGTAAGACGCTACAGAGAGGTGTTGCCCATAAAAAGGATTAACCAGAGATGACAATATGAAAACCCCTGTTTTTAAGATAATCAATAAGGAGCAGATAATACTGCCTGGCTTTCTACCGCATGTCTTTATTCTAACCTTTATAAGCTCTACTTTTTTATTTATAAGGTGAATAAGCAATTTACAATTTTGGTATGCCAGAAAATGCGTTCTAGGAAATCAAAAAACTTCTATGCTGTGAGCTGTTTTTGTTCAAATTTAATTTAGACAAAACTGTATCAACTCTGATTTCACACTTTTTTGCAAAGTGACAGTTTTTCACAATCCACGTCTTTGTA
>JAUOZQ010001167.1:0-17121 GCA_030710315.1 Anomotaenia brevis
CTGGCAGCGTACCAGGAGACGCTCTGTTCGAGCTAGCGCATCTGTCCAACACATCTGCACCAGTCACCCAAATATTTGGCATTCTGCGAACTGACTAGATCATCGATGACAGAGTAAAAGCAGTTTTGAGGTGACCCTCCCTCGCCCCACCCTCATTCCTGAATGTTCTGAATTAAGAAGAAGAAGAAGGCTGCTTTAACCTCTACTCTCTTCGATGCTTTTCAGCAAAGAGACTATCGAATTACCGCAATGTCCTGAATGACCTTCTGTTCGTCATAGCACCTGTTTACTTGGAATTATATGGCGGAGCAGTGCACATCCACCCCAGTTTGAGAACAACAGTGAAACGTGAATTATTTAGGGGTAAGTAGGAATGTCATTGTGTTTGATGGTGATATCTTGAAAATAGCCCTCAGAGGCGTGAGGGGAATTGTCATGGCCCGGTAAGGGGCAGTTCAAAAAGGGCTCTGTGTTCCCGAAAAAATGGCTCCAAATTGAGCCTATGGCCCTTTCAAAGCACCTTTCCGTTATGTTTCCGAGGAGAAAGCCTAAATTCTCCAAGATTTGAATTTTTAGTAATTGTGAATTGTTGGTGCCATGGGGATGTCAACGCATTAGGGCGGTGAATGGTTTGATGCTGCACAAATGATTCGAAGCGATTAGATCGGTGGGGAGTAGACACCCGCAACAGAGCTGGTCACAATAGCAGTGGAAAATGTGATTTCCTCCGGCGAATCATCATGGTCTACTACCGAAGCATTTGACTTACACTGCTGCCTTCTCCCAGCCGAAAATCAGAGCTGCTTGGGTTCAGTGGTCGATGATAAATTTCTTTGAAAGAGGTCCATTTGCCGGAATGCAACGCCTCAATCTGACCATCACCAAAGTACTCAGACAGGAAGAAGGCTGCGTCGACACCCTAAAACGAGCTCTTTTTTAAAGCAAAGGGGATAGGTACGAACGACGAGATTCTACAAGGAACTACAAACTACTAATCTGGCTGTGTTACCTGAAATAAGCATCACCCGAAAATGGATTTAGCGAAGGAGATCTTATGTATGCACGGGATTTCCAGGTGATTTCACTATTTTATTCCAGTCACTGTTTTAGCCTTAAACGAGTGTTAGTGAATTTCCCTTAAAAGTTTAGTTGCCTTCTCTTCGTCTGCACTGACACACACCTATTTTCGGCAGTAATTCACCACTCTTCTCCGTACAAAATAGAACTGATTTATGACGACATCTAAAGACATGGGTCCTGCCATTTTTTGCCGAAATTTCTTCAGTTGGATAGTTGAAATCGTGGCAAATTCCTTCATTTCCGTCGTCCATTAACTGAGAGGCTTCTGTAGCTCTGAAAGCGCAGCAGTGATTGGTTTTAGGGTCTTTGTCCAGGACAGCCATGAGTTGGGCTCGAACAGATGATAAATCGGGACTCTTAAGGCCCTATATAAAAGTGATGCTTTGTAGGTTATGATATGAGAAACGGCTGAAGTGGAACTCGGAGCAGAGTTTGTTGACTCTGGTTGTGTTGTCCATGGAGAATTTGGAGCACTGGAAACGGGCATTAAAAGGTGACTTTTACCTGAATATAAGGTACGTAAAACTGTAATCGTCCCACCGAATGTGAGTTCTGTTAGTTTTCTAGTAAGAATATGATTCATGACAAGTTCGTATGCTGAATTATGAAGGCGTCGTAGGGACAAGCTCTTCTTCGTCGATTTCGATATGACCGAAGACACTGAGTCTATAGTATCTGAGCACCGCTGCAACCATATCGAGAAACTGCCCAAGGATGGACCGGAAATCGGGATCTATTCAACGATGGCTTCCGGAGTCTTCATTTGCATTTCAAATGCGTTGTTCAAAGCCACGAGAAGTTATTCTACAATTTGCGTTGCCAGCTATGCTGCCTAAATAGTGCCATTAGTAAATGCTACAGTAGATAAACGAGATGGAAAGCATAATAACATGAAACGTATATTCCACTAAGTACAAAGCGCCATAGCAACGATTTAAACAAAAGGGAAATGAATTATAATTCAAGATAAAATGGCTTTAATTTCTTCAAATTGTAATTTCAGTGAGCTTAAAACACTTAACTCATCTTGAAGTGGAGAAATGAGTATTATCCAGCAAAATTTCCTTACTCCATCACTCTAAACGCTTTGCAACATTTGTCTTCTAGGTGGCATCTAAGTTCAGCTCTGGATCTCATGTCTGCCTTCCTGTGATCTCTAGTTCATGGCCTAGGGTAGTTGTGTTCACAGCTAACCCCGGGGAGCATTGCGCATCCACCGAAGTCTACGTGTTTCGCTGATGATGAAGATAGGAGAATATAGGGCCGTTATTGTCACCAGAGTATTGACAACCAGGACAAGGTTACCTCTTTAAAGAGGGGAGATTTTGGTATTCGCTTACAACTGTTAATCGTGTGGGTTCCAAGTGCAACATGATTCAAACGATGTGCACTTATTACTGATCATTTTCTGCACTTATCTTCATCTACAATAACGACGATTCAAATAAATATTTAGTGATATCCATCGCAAGAAAATTCCGAAATTTCTATAAAAATAATTACGTCATCAAGAATAGGGTAAAATGGTTTCTTGCTGAGCTAATGTGTTAGAACAGTGGGATGTCTCGGACGCAATTAATACAATAAAAGTATTTGACATGTAAATTTAATAACACTGTCCAGTGATAATAAGAAAAGATTGATTTTGCCTTTTTTTGGTGTCCATCATCAAAAAAATTGTGGAAATTCAAAGATTGATTTTGTTTTTTATTTAGGCATCTATCATCAAAGACGTGGTGGTAATATAAATTTTTTTTTTCATTTATACTTTAAGGAAACAGCACGAGTTCATTTCTCAAAATAGCTGCTAGTGAGGTCAATTCACTTCCCAGTTCTCCTGCAGTCTGTGGGGAATTCTGGAAGAGGACGTTGTCGAAGAAGGCAACACGACAGCAGAGGATCCGAAAAAGCCTTTCACATCAGCAAATATTTTCCTCGTGGAAGATCGCTAGATCTGTCTGCTTAAGATGCTTCTTGTTTGAGATATTTTTCAAAATCAAAGTATTTAACAAAAAACACAACTCTGTCCCCACTTGGGTTCAAACGGGGTGGTTGTCTTTCGTCTACAAATGTGATCTGATGTGTACATTTCGACAGTTGCTTCGACGATGGCAATCCAGCTCTCCAAGAAATGCAGTTTAATTAATATAAACTAAATTCAAATGTTGTCGAAAGAATTTGACTCAAAATAACCAACGATTTTAGCATCAGAATTGCGGCGACTCCGGAAAAAATCCGTTTTTTTATTCTGTTGTTCCACTCAATGAACATCAGACGGTGGAAGAGATCGACTCCTCACTTGAATCGCTAGAACCGACGATCAGAAATGCCTCTCCTCAGTGACGAGGTTGAGGAGGTTTGGGGATTGTGGCGGTGGCGGTGGCCAAGATGAGATGCTCTACCTCATCAGAATGTTTCTCACAATAATAATTCTACTTGTATGTGGAAGTGACATTAAATTATGTCTTGTGTTCAACATGTTCTAAATCATAGGGTGTTTTCACTATTTTTCTAAGTCCTTATTATTAAGAAATCAATCAGATTTTAGCTGCCAAAGTGGTAAGCGTCGTTTTTTTTCCAAATTTTCACAGTCTGGGTTTCTCATGAGGTGCAAATCCTCATAAGGACGTAGGAACGCAAGGTACAGCGTTCTGGTCTAGAACCATAAAAATTTACTACTCTCTTGTTTTGCTCTTGCGTACCTCAAACAATGGGACTATGCAATTTTTTTACAAAAGGACCTCCTAACTCACAGAAAATCTCTCTATTCCATAGAAACGAGACTTCCTACTCCATTTCTGCGTCCTAATAACCACGGAGATTTTTGTAGAACTGACAGAAAGTGTCCTTCTCAACGACATGCTGCATAATAGTTGCCATTTGATTTTGCTTTAAATCGAAAATTGGCACCCTATAGGGAATTTATTATTCTTCTTGCAATTTGACTTCATCTTATAAGAATGACAGACGTCTCAGGCCAAATTGTTATTGTTGGTATGCCAGTAGGCGCTAGGGTACTTTATCTCGGTCTCTTGCTGCTCGAGGTTTGTCACGATGATCCGGAATGCTTTTTCATCAAAAACCCATCGCCGTACCGATGCTTTCCTTGCAGAACTATTGCAGCATTTCGGGCTACTAACTGCATTCCGCAAGGGAAAACTGCCAATCTCCAGGATGATAGTGCAGCTCAACGCATAGGCCTCCAAGGGGGAATTTTTGGCCGTCGATTTTAGAGACTCAAGTAGGAAGTCGATTCCCGCCTCCACCGCCGCCATCGTCTCTGATACAACTGGATTGTCATCCGAGGTGAACGAGGAACGGGCAGTTCACTCGAGGAATCAACACGCTCTCGGTTTCCTCTTTACGCACCGGACATGAACTCGCACAACGCCGTAACTTGTCGCCTATTTCCCAAGGGAGAGAAGAAGATATGCGTCTAAGTCATGGCATTTTCATGACCTAAAACCAACAATATGTTTTCATTACAGCGCGTAAACAAAATAGTGGAAACACTTAACATTTTGTTCCATTTCTTGATGACGTTCCTTTTGGGAGAACCCTATTTCATGGGCGACGAGAGGGTGATCTTGCTGGTTCAAAATTCTTGCGTATTCCTCTTCTTTCATGAAGGTTGTTAATTCGTTGGCGCAAAAAGTAGGAAACTGGATCATTTTGACGGCTATCTGCAGACTTATTACACACGTGCTGATTGAAAAACTGCGGTAAAGCCCGATGATTAGTGGAAGAAAGTCACAGATCAATTTTGTTGTAGGTTTCTACTCAACCAAAAAAGAATACCGTGGTAGAACGCACATTATTCCTGGTAAGGCCTCAGAGCAACATGGAAGAGACTCTCGACAACGGAGATCGCTGACTCCGGTCTCTCGACACCTCTATTCCTTCTCTTGGGTCCCCACTTCTTAGTGTATTCTGTTCCTTGTAGCCCACGACGGGAACGTGCGTCCGATCCAATTTCATGAATGGCGTGGCTCACTCCAGTCCTTCGTGTCTCTCTCTAATCGCTCCTCGCCGGGAGACACGTGTCCAAGAAGGGGAGGAGTGTTGTATGTTCTGAAAATTATGATAATAACTTTCTGACTACGATTTTTTGCCTTTTTATTATATCTAACATGAACTTTCTAAGTAATTCTTAATATCGAACCTGTCACTGATGTCCAAATTTTGACAACAGGGAAAGCATGATATGCATATATATGTATATATATTTCGATTAGTTTTAATGAATTTATGGAATAAAAATGGTTTATAATTATAAAATTATAATTATAAAAATTATTACAACCTTATTTATTTCGGTTTGAGTGCAAAATTGATAATATTAATTTGAAAATGCCCAAAGAGTGCATTGTGGGGTGTATTTGAGTGAAAATCGATTAAAATGTAATAAAACGGTGCAGCTCGTATAAAAATTTCATAAAATGGGCTTTTTATGACAATGGTTTTAAGGAAACCCCATTTTATTTGGTTACAGGAGTGGATGTCAACAGGATTTAAATATTTAAGTGAAATTCCAGTTGAATTGAATGTTTTGAAATGGAGATTTACCTATATTTAAAGAAATGCATGTTGCTTTTCCACAAGCTGTTCAAAAAAGAGAGAATATTTTCTTTAATTGAGCGGTGGCAGATGGAGAAGTGTTTCAGTTCTCATTCTGGTTCGCCCTAACCACCCAAGAAGACAGAATTCTAAATTCTGCAAAAATAGATCTCCTAAAAACCATAGAAAATTAAAAAGCAATCAAATAAACAAATAAAGGTCAAAGACCGGAGGTTTCTACACAGAAAACACACGCCTGGGAACATTTGCATTAGAGAACAGAGGTGGTGGAATTCAGCTCCCGAAGAACGGCTTTGAGCAGAAACTGGAGCTCTGCAGTGAGTTCACATTGAGCCATCTCTCAGCCATCAACGCTAAGACTTCTGTTTCTGTTAAACAAGAGCTGTAAAAACCGTTGTTATTAATAAATAAATCACATAATAAATAAACAATTAATGTGTCAATTTTTGATTGTTTATAGTGTCTTTAAAGATAATAATACTAAATTTTTAGGTGTTTCCACAACAAGAAAATAATGGAAACCGGCAACAGCATTTTGTGTGATTCAAAAGCTTCATTATGGCAAGAATGAGCGTGGGAATCGGGAGATTCACCTCATACTATCGATAGGAAACAAAAACTACTTCTGTGGTTAGTTTTTGCAACTCCTGTTTCTGCGGTCTTGAAGTCAGGAAAGGTCATGACATTTTATTACTGGTGTCTATGACAGAAAGCTTACAATTACTCTGGCTTTTTAATAAATTAACTAAATTTAGAATAATAACATAAATGGGCTTATTTATTATTAAGCTATTAAGCTATTGCAGATGATGTTTCGGAACAGAGAAATGGGAATCATAGTGTTTTGATTCTTCTCTGTCAGTAAACTGGGTGGTCCCTTAAAGTTCTCTGATTTTCTTAATAAATTACACATATCCTTGAGAATTCAAGTCAAGATTGAATTATGAGTGAGTTAAAGGACATGTTCATCGAAATTCTTAAAGAACACCTCTACGACCACATGTGTATCCAGGAAGAGAATCAGAGACTGGCTTTGCGCTACCACTTATAATCCATTCATTTAGATCTCAGACTGGAAATTTTTTTAAATTACAATAGCCAAGTGCCGTTTGCAGTAATTGATAGTTTTATCTTTGCAAATACAATTAGATGACGATAAGTGGATAATGATTTTAGCTACTGTATTTAAATTAATAAACGTTCAGAAAAAAACTAGATTTGTGTAAAAAGTATTATGTTCCTGTTTCTTTTTAATAGAAATAGATATTATTATTAAGCATATGATTTTTTTTTCTTAATTTATTAATTAAATACGGGATTTGATGTCATGAAACTTAGTAATTTATAGCAAACATAATTCCCAAAACTTATTTAACTTTCTGACTTCGATGCAGGCGTGGAGAAGGAGCCAGAGCACCTTACGATGGCCCATTCAAACTGATGAAACGTGAGGAGAAAACTGCAAATATTTTGCTCAGTTGCAAGAAAACGGTGGTAGTACGCATCGACAGACCGACAGACCCAGCCGACAGCTGTCAGGATGTAGATGCAGATGGCGAAACTTTCCCAGAAGGAAGAACCTGTCAAACCAGATTCCCCAACCTTGACATCCAACCCTTCACATCCATGACCAACGAAATCCTCACACCCTTAACCTTGTGCCACGTCCAAACCGAAGTCTACCTCTAACTCTACCCAGAGCAGGATAGAGCCCAGGACATGTACACTTCCACACACATTTTGACAACTGCCATATCTATTAGCCCCTCCACCATCAAAAGTGGAGCCAATGCGCTGAGCTGATTTGGTGTACTCGACAATTTGTGCTTTATCCATGATCCTGTCCTTGAAAGCCGTAAGTGTAAGTGCTGCAACAACTCCACTCTGAGGCGAAAACCACAAGTCCTACATCTGCTGTGTTACTAAAATTGGACTCTGAACTCAGCTCATGCATGATGACTTATTAATAACGGCAAGTACTCATGCAAAGTACTTGTTAAGTAAGTACTTAAGTTAGGCACTTCTATCCTTGCGACAGCCACAAAGGAAGGCTCGGCCTCACCCACGCAGAGCAGCGTGTGGAGCATTCAGTTGGCGTCCACCGCGGTTTCTACTCGATGAAGTCCGTTCGCTCTGAATTCATGCCAAATGTCTTGCCGAATCCCACAGTAATAACTAGGGTGGTGGAAATGCATTTTTTGGATTAGTATTGATGAGGTGGCTATCACAGTCACTGCCTAGACACGGAAAGTCGCATTTCTATCAGAGATAAATAGATAGATAGGAGAACTGAAATCGAAACTGCGGTGGATTTTCCGATGCGGTCCGGCGCTGCCATCGAGAGAAACGACGTCGAATCAAAGCATGTTGAGATAATTCGGTTTTAAAAGCAAAATGGTAGCACAAAAGTAAGGTTTTAAGGTTAAAACTTACTCTTCAACAACGGTGTAGTCAAATTGCAAGAAGGATAACAAAAGAGTCCCTAAATATTGCCAATTTTTGATTTAAAACCTCAACTACTAAGTAGCATGTCGTCGAGAAGGACACTTGCTACAAAAATCTCCGTAGTCATTAGGACGCAGGGTATTTGACGGCAGAATTGAATCAGGACGCCCATTCATGTTGTTAATGATTGAATGTCTTTTAAACCACCTAAATTGTGTAAAAGGAGGCATCTTTTGTCCAACACTCCAGATAAGACCAGCAGACACCAGCCAAACACCTTCATTTCAGCACCCAAATGCACAACCACATTGGAGTTGTTCGTTGGGACTCCATCGACCCTCGTTTGAGAACAACGCAGGCTCTAGAGTAACAAGAACTGCCAACCGAATGCTTAGCGTTCCGTGAGGTTCTATCTCGAAAGCACTGACTGCCGCTTTTGAAGGAGAAGGAAAAACTTTGTCCTCAGACAACGACAGGCACAGTCTTGTCTGGCAGAAATTCGAGGTTTGCGGCTGAGAGACACCATTGTAGATGAAGCAAAGTGCAGAAAACGATCAGCAATAAGTGCACTTGGAACCGACACGATTGCAGTTGTAAGGGAATACCCAAATCTCCCCTCTTTAAAGAGGTAAGCTTGCCGTGATTGTCAACACTCTGGTGACAACAACGGGCTAATGTTCTTCTACGTTCATTTTAATTTAGAACATTTTCAGCTTACGGAGCGGAATTTTATTAACTGCTATTCCTCTGTGGTGGAATTCAAAGGAAACTAGGTTCTGTTCTGGGTATTCAGCATCCGTGATAGTCACTACTGATAGATGTCGTTAGATTGGGTCGAATTCCTTGGCTAACGCTTTAATTTCCTCGTCAATTGAATTCGTTTGATGCTGAGACTATTACATTTATCCCAAGCTCTCTCTCTCTCAATCCGCTTCTTCTTCTTCTCGTTGTCGTGGAATCCTCAACAGTCTACAAAAACGATATTCTGAGAACAATACAGTTGTAGAAAGTGCAATTCATACTGACATCACAGGCGGTGGCATCGTTTGAGTCCAAACCCCTCTGTTAATCCCACGTTGAAGCCCCAACCAGATCGCCTTAACCCACTTGGGTTGGAGTCGTCCTTCACTGGTAAGAAAGGCGGTCGCTTCGTTTGAGCCCGAGTGAAGGCATCATCATCGGAGAGATGTGCGCCTCTGTGCCCGTGAAAGGCGCCACGTCTCGGGAAATGGGTGATCATGGAACGGGGTCAGTGTTCCTCCTACTTATTCACACTGACATGATTTGACTGCCTAAAAAGATGCGGCTTTCTCACTCTGGTCGGTTTGGCATTAGGCCTAAAGAGCCCCGAGTTATCGTCTGTTCAAGCTTAACTCATGGCTGTCTTGAACAAAGACCCTAACACAAATCACTGCTGCGCTTTCAGTATTAAAAAAGACGACGCAAATGAATGAATTTGCCTCGAATTAAACTATTCATTTGAAGCGATTTCGGCAAAAAATTGCAGTTCCCTTGTTTGTGGATTTCTCCATTAATCAGTTCTCTTTTGTACGGAGAAGAGTGGTAAAATTACTGCCGAAAATAGGTGTGCGTCAGTGCAGACCAAGAGAAGCCAACGAAACTTCTGAGGGAAATTCACTAACACTCGTTTTAGGCTAAAACAGTGGCTAGACAAAATAGGGGAAACACTCTGAAATCCCGTGCCTATTCCAGGTAACACAGCCAGATGATTAGTTCCTTGTAGAATCTCGTTGTTCCTTCCTTCCCCCTTGGCTTCGAAAAGACCTCTTTTCAGGGTGTCGACGCAGCCTTCTTCCTGTCCTCAGTAATGAGATTGGGGTCTGAGTACTTGGGTGGTGGTCAGATTGCGGCGTTACATTCCGGCAAATGGACCTCTTCCAAGAAATTCATTATCGATCATTGAACCCCTGCAGCTCCGATTTTCGGCTTGGAGACGGCAGCAGTGTAGATGAAATGCTTCGTTGGTAGACGATGATGATTCGTCGGAGGAAATCGCATTTTCCACTGCTCTTGTGACCAGTTCTGCTGGGGGTTTCTACTCCCCACCAATCTAATCGCCTTGAATCATTTGTGCAGCATCAAACCATTCACCGGCCTGAATTGTTAAAGACTGGTAGCTCTCAGGAGGAACATTTCAATGAAGTTGAGTATCTCACCACCCACCACTACCGCAATCCACCCCAGACCATCTCAACCTCATTAGTGAGGTGGAGGAGCATTTCTGGTCGTCGGTTTCAGAGATTCAAGTTAGAAGTCGAGTTCCACCACCGCCTTCGTCTCGAAGAGCACTGGATGAGGCTGTTTCAACTGAAGAAGAATGGGTTAAAATTCCCATGGCACCAACAAAAACAATTAGTACAAATCCAAATCTTGGAGAATTTAGGCTTTCTTCTCGGAAACATACCGAAAAGGGACATGGGCTCAAGTTGGAGTCTAGCCATTTTTTCAGGAACAAAGAGCCCTTTTTGAACTTCCCCTTACCGAGCTGTGACAATTCCCCTCACGCCTCTGAGGGCTATTTTCAAGATATCACCATCAAACACAATGACATTCTTACTTACCCATAAATAATTCACGTTTCACTATTGTTCTCAACCTGGGGTGGATGTGCACTGCTCCGCCATATAATTCCAAGTAAACAGTTGCTATGACGAACAGAAGGTCATTCAGGACATTGGGGTAATTCGAGAGTCTCTTTAATGAAAAGCATCGAAGAGAGTAGAGGTTAAAGCAGCCTTCTTCTTCTTCTTAATCCGCAGCATCCAGGAATGAGGGTGGGGCGAGGGAGGGTCACCTCAGAAACTGCTGCTGCTGCTGCTGCTTTTACTCTGTCCTCGATGATCTGGTCAGTTCGCAGATTGCCAAATACTTGGGTGACTGGTGCAGATGTGTAGGACAGATGCGCTAGCTCGGCCAGAGCGTCTCCTGGCACGCTGCCAGCTCCAAGCTCTATCCGTTGCAATTCGCCACTTCAAATCTGTCTTCGGTGGGAGCCTCAAACAGTTGACGGGTTGACGATTAGAGAATTGTTTAATCTTCTGCAGAAGTAAGCGATACTTCAAAAATATCGAGTTTGAGAATGACTTTCCAAGTTTTTCCTGAGGTGTTTTCGTAGTCAGATATGAACCCGGCCTAATGCCAAACCGACCAGAGTGAGAAAGCAGAATCTCGTTAGGCATTCAAATCATGTCAGTGTGAATAACTAGGAGAAAAAGTGACCCCGTTCTATGATCACCCATTTCCCGAGACGTGGCGCCTTTCACGGGCACAGAGGCGCACCTCTCTCCGATGATGATGACTTCACTCGGGCTCAACTGAAGCGACCGCCTTTCTTACCAGTGAAGGACGACTCCAACCCAGTTGGGGTTAAGGCGATCTGTTTGGGGCTTCAACGTGGGATTAACAGTGGGGTTTGGACTCAAACGATGCCACCGCCTGTGATGTCAGTATGAATTGCACTTCTTACAACTGTATTGTTCTCAGAATATCGTTTATGCAGACTGTTGAGGTTGCCACGACAACGAGAAGAAGAAGAAGCGGATTGAGAGAGAGAGAGCTTGGGATAAATGTAATAGTCTCAGCATCAAACGAATTCAATTGACGAGGAAATTGGAGCGTTATCCAAGGCGTTTGGCCCAATCTAACGACATCAGTCAGTAGCTACTATCACGGATGCTGTACACCCAGAACAGAACCTAGTTTCCCATGAAGCCGCTCCTTGTGGAGAGCTTCACAAGCCTGGATTCCACCACAGAGGAATCGCAGTTATTAAAACTGCTCTCTACGATGGCAAATTTTTCAAAGCGTGCTGATCTGGTCTACACTATATTAAAATTCTCCATTTGATGAACATAGAAGAGCATAAGCCCGTTGTTGTCACCAAAGTATTGACAATCGGGACAAAATTAGCTATTTAAATAGGGGAGATTTTGGTTTCAAGTGCAACATGATTCAAAAGATGTGTACTTATTACTGATCATCTTCTGCACTTCTCTTTATCTAAATAATCACCGATCGAAATAAATATTTAGTGAATTCTATCGCAAGATAATTCCGCAATTCCTCGAAAAAACAAAGACTTTTTCAAGAATTTGGTAAAATGAATTCTTGTTGAGCTAATGGTTTAAAGAAATCCATTGGAATAGCGTTAGAACAGTGAGATGTCTCGGACGCAATTAATACAATAAAACCATTTGACATGCCTATATAATAGCACTGTCTATTGATAGTAAGAAAAGATTGGTTTTGTCTTTTGTTTAGGTGTCTATCATCAAAGCCTTTGTAGAAATTTAAAAATGTTTTCATTTTTGCTTTAAGAAAACAACACGAGTTCATTTCTCGTAATAGCTGCTGGTGAGGTCAATTCACTTCCCAATTCTCCTGCAGTCTGTGGGGAATTCTGGAAGAGGACGTTGTCGAAGAAGGCAACACAACAGCAGAGGATCCGAAAAAGCCTTTCACATCAGCAAATTTCCTCGTGGAAGATCGCCACATCGAGCTATTTAAGATGCTTCTTGTTTTTCGTGTTTTTTGAGGTTAACTTTTCAAAATCAAAGTATTTAACAGAAAAACACAACTCTGTTCCCACTTGGGTTCAAGCGGGGTGGTTGTCTTTCGTCTACATAAGCAATTGACTTCCCACAAATGTGGTCCGATGTGTACATTTTGACAGTTGCCTCGACGATAACAGTTCAACTATCCTAGAAATGCATTTCAATTAATACAAAGTAAGTTTAAATGTTGTCGGAAGAATTTGACTCAAAATAACCGACACTCTTAGCATCAGAAATGAGACGACTCCGGAAAAATCTGTTTTTTTCATTTTGCTGTTCCAGTCAACAAAACAACAGACTCCTTACTTAAATCTCTCGAACCGACGACCAGAAATGCTTCTCCTCAGTGACGAGGTTGAGAAGGTTGGGGGATTGCGGTGGTGGTGGTGGTGGCGGTGGCGGTGGCCCAGATAAGATGCTCCACTTCATCAGAATGTTCCTCACGATAATAATTCCACTTGTATGTGGACTGTTGCATCATCATCATCTCTCGTGGGAAGACGGCGTCCCCTCCAGAGTCCCAAATATTCCCAAATGGTCTCGGCTGTTAATTCTTCCAGCAGGAAATAGCGCCGCATCTCATCGCCACAGATTTTAGGAGCAGTGGTCTTGCGTTCTTCTTCTCTTACAATTAGATTTGAGAGAGTCCAATGGTTTCTCTCAGACGCGAACCTCGAATTTTTGACAGAAAAAACTGTGCCTGTCGTTGCATGAGGACGATGTTTTTCCCTCTCCTTCAAAAGCGGCAGTCAGTGCTTCCGAGATAGAACCTCATGGAACGCTAAGCATTCGGTTGGCAGTTCCTGTTACTCTAGAGTCTGCGTTTTCCTCAAACGAGGGTCGATCGAGTCCCGACGAACAACTGCAATGTGGTTGTGCATTTGGGTGCTGAAATGAAGGTGTTTGGCTGGTGTCTGCTCGTCTTCTCAGGAGTGTAGGCCAAAAGATGCCCCCTTCTACACAATTTAGGAGTTTTAAGAGAGGATCAATCATTACCAAAATGATTGGGCGTCATACTTCAATTCTGCCATCGAATAACCATGGAATTCGACTGATATTTGTTTAATATTCCCTAAAGAGGTATCAGGTAAAAATGTCAAACAAGGAAGATACAAAGAAGAGATATAAAATTATGTCTAGTTTACAACATGTGCAAATATTATGATGCCAAATCATAGAATGTTTCCACTATTTTGTCTATCTCATGTTTATTACGAAATCACTGAGATTGATGCTGTCAATGAAGTAAGTGTCGTTTTTTCCTAATTTTAGCGCATCTTTAAGGCAAAAAAGACAAAATTTCCTGCAATATTTGCTTAGTAAACAGTCTGGGTTTTTCTTGAGGTGCAAATCCTTATAACGACGTAGGAACGCAAGGTACAGCGTTCTGGTCTAGAACCATACAGATTTACTACTCTCTTGTTTCGCTCTTGTGTGCCTCAAACAGACTATGCAAATTTTTTTACAAAAAATGTCCTAACTACAGAAAATCGGTCTATTCCACAGAAACGAGGCTGCCTACTCCATTCCTGCCTCCTAATAACCACGGAGATTGTTGTAGGACTGACAGAAAGTGTCCTTCTCGACGACATGCTGCATAATAGTTGTCCTTTGTGAAGTTGTCGCACAAACTAATTTTAACGTTTAATTGGGGTTTAAATCGAAAATTGGCTCTATTTAAGGACTTTTTCATTATTCTTCTTGCAATTTGACTTCACCGATGATGAAGAGTAGGTTTTAACCTTATAAGAATTGTGGACGTCTCAGGCATTCGAAGGGGCTAAATTGTTGGTGTTCGTATGGCATCAGGTGGTAGGGTAACGCATCTCCATCTCTTGCTTTTTCATCAAAAATCCACCACCGTACCGAACTATTGTAGCATTTCAAGCTACCAATGGTATTCTTCGGCTGTAGGGGAGCTGTGGTTTCCGCAAGGAAAACTGCCAACCTCCAGGATGATATTACAGCACCGAATTGTCAAAAAAGAATGCCGCACGAGGGACTCTCTAATGCATTTGAGCAGCTCATCTGGCCACCACGATCTGCAGACCACTTCAACACATTTGAGCACTGGGGAAGGCGTGTTTTAACTGAAGGATGTGCTGAAACTCCTTTGGAACCGACTCGTAATTTGTAAAATTAATAATTTGACAGCGTAATTGCTGCAAAAGTTGGAGCTACTGCATATTTCCATAGGTATTGTTGACGTCCATGTGGATTCGTCAGTGATTTCGTTGCCTTATTACCAGAAGTTAATTATTTAAGACACGTGGGTTAAATCAAAAGAGTGCAACCATTTTGCTTTTAAAACCGTCGCAATTATCGACATGTTCTGATTCGGCGTCGCGTCAGTTGCATGTATCTTTCTCGACCGTAGTTTCGTTTGCAATTCTCTGATAGAAGTGCGTCTTTCCCGTGTCTAGGCAGTGACTGTCACAGCCACCTCATCAATACTAATCCACAAAATGCATTTCCACCACCCTAATTATTACTGTGGGATTCGGCCAGACATTCGACGTGACTTCAGCGAGTAGAAACCGCAGTGGACGCCAACTGAATGCTCCTCACGCTGCTCTGCGCGGGTGTGGCCGAATCCAAAACGAGTGGAAGTGAAGCCTTCCTTTAAGGATCTTAGTAAAATCATCGTTAATAAAAATTAACAAATAGTTCCTAATGCCTTTTTCTTCATAGAAATGCATGAGCTGAGTTCAGAGTCCAAATTTAGTAAAACAGCAGATGTAGGACGTGTCGTTTTCGCCTCAGAGTGGAGTTGTTGCAACACCTACACTTACGGCTTTCAAGGACAGGTCGCCAGCGACCACGGATGATGCACAAATCGCTTAGTCATGGTTTGCGTGCCGTCGTTTGAATAAGCGCTCATAACTCCGAACGCAGGCAAAAGCTCATCCACCACGTGTGATTTTCTTCCGCTAGTCATCGCGATTTACGGCAGTTTCTGAATCCGCACGAGCGCCGTAAGTCTGTAGATGGCCGTCCAAATGATCCAGCTCGCTAATTCTTTCGCCAATGAAATTACAACCTTCACGAAAGAAGAAGAATAAACAGTCCAGATCATGCAAGATTTTTGAGCCAGCAAGTTCGTCCATGAAATAGGGTTCTCCCAAATGAACGTCAGCAAGAAATGGAACAAAATGTTAGGTGTTTCCACTATTTTTAACCACGAGCTGTAGTGAAAACATATTTTTGGTTCTGGGTCATGATAATATCATGACTAGACGGTTTTCTTCTTCTTCTATCCCCTGGGAAATAAGAGACAAATTACGGCGTTGTACGATTTCATGTCCGGAGCGTAGAAAGGAAACTGAGAGCACTGGCGAGGCAGACGTGTTGATTCCTCGGGTGAATTGCCCGTTCCCCGTTCACCTTGGATGACAATCCAGTTGTGTCGGAGAAGATGGCGGCGGTAGAGGCGGGAATCGGCTTCTCAAAGAATCTCTAAAATTCACGGCCAAAAATGCCCCTTGGAGGCTTATGCGTTGAGCTGATATGGATGCGCATTTCACGGAGAGGACGCTAACGACAACGGAACAAACACTAATCGCCAGAACAAGCCTTTGCACCTCCCTACGGCAGCGTTCAAGCAACACCTCATTTTCACTTTCTCGTCATTTCTGTTAAATTCCATGTGATACAAGCATAATAGTTTGTTCTGATACCTACTGTCTTTAATTATTTTTATCATCGCTTTATTATGTTTCCTAAATACATAATTTAATGCTCTTACGTTCGTGACCAGTTATAGGTCCCTTCCATTTTACTTTTCACTACTCAAATACATTTTATTTTGGCTCTCTTCAATGTTTGACTGAGAAAAGAACAACAAATCGTTAGTGTTTTCCGTTATCATATTTGGCGCGCCTTTTGAACAAATTTCTTTTTGAAATGTAGAATGAAACAGATTAATCTTGAACTGTCTTACTATAGTGGTTTATTCAAAATGGAATTCCTATGATTAAATACCAATTATCGAGGATTATTCAAATATCGTCGTTACCAAAATAAGCTCGGGTTAATCCACCTACACAATTAACTTATTTAGCATTGACTAAACTTAATACTCTCAGTCATTGAAGAATCCAGGTGAATATCACGAAGAACTGCCCCGAAATTAATGGCCGCAGTCTTCGAAGCAGAGAGGAAAATAGGTCATCCTCAACAAAGCACAGGTCTGGCTGACTGAAAGTCGAAGTTGTTGGCTGAGAGGGACCGCCGGACTCTCTCAAATCGAATTGTTCGAGAGAGAATGGCAAGACCGCGTCTCCTAAAACCACTGCAGAGCTCCTGGATGAACACCCAGAACAGAACCCAACTCCCATAGAGTCTGCTCCTCGTTTGCGAGCCGCAAAAATCTGGATACCAGGGAAGAGCTGCAACTAGAAATCTTCCATTGTTAAGGACTACAAGTGTTTCAACTCTTTTGGGG
>JAUOZQ010001168.1:0-17120 GCA_030710315.1 Anomotaenia brevis
ACGTGGGATGACGCGTGGACCACATCTGGGTCACTCCGCTCACCTAGGGTCAGGCGTTGAATGCCAGGTGAAGGAATGTTTGCAATTTGAAACAATTCTTGTGTTCTGTGCGCCAGTATAAAAATGAATTCAGGTTAAGCTACATTACGTATTAGCTCCACTTAGCTACTGATAGTATCTGCAATGGAAGTTCTTTTTTTATTGCAATAACCAAGGCCTATTTTTACACAAATCCGCCATTTTAATTAGCTCTTTAGTAGAATGTTGATGCGTATTTCATGCACCCAATTCGAGAAAAAAAGCTTTATAAATCTTAAAGAGTGTTGACAATCGCATTGATCGCTTCAATTTTCTGATGCGAATTCAATGTTTTCTTGCAGAACAATTTACAGGAAACTACATTTTGCTACTCTTACATTTTGAACTTATATCCTTTCATTGCTTTAGTAGTTAATAATAAAATACACCTGTTCATATTTGCATAAATTTATTATTATATAGTCAGCGATTTTCTAGGTAGGATGATCTGAATGCTTTACGAAACCTTCTGCACAACAATTCAAACTTTGTTAACGTATACAATTTATAATTACTTTCCGCAAAATACGACTTTGACTTAAGTGGCGGCTGGATGTGATTCGCCTATCGAGGATTTTGTGCTTACTCTTCTAAATGTGGCAAAACAGGTAGTCAAAACGAAGTTTCGAATTATGCTATTCTAGCACATGCAGTACCATAAAGGACAAAGAGATTTGTTGATATTTAACAGGCCAGTTGGGCCTACGAAAAATTGCAACATTTGGATGCCCTGACGTTGAATGACCTGGTGCTCTGTTGATCTGCCCATTTATTTTCATAACGAGTATTACTGTTTATTCATAAACTGTCTATACATTTTCAAAGGTATAGGCGACTTCCTTTACGTATTTTAAAGGAGGTGCTTATGGCAAATGTATTAATGTCAATTTCTATTTTAATGATAAACCATTTTTAGATGCTTTAAACTGTACTTCTCAATGTAAATCACTCGGATTTGTCAGGGAAATCAACACAATGACTTGGCACTTTGATAAAATCACCCTTGAAAATTAGTCAAGTAGACGCGTATTTTGAAGGAGAAGGCGAAATCTTTGTCTTTGAAATATTCGTCAGTTGTCGTGTAATGACCTGTGTTTCGTCAGTATTTGTCAAATAAGGTCTTCCTATCACCTTACGATGCAGCAAATGCCTAAGTCATCACTCAACCTTCAATGTTATCCTAATTAACTTAGCAGCTGCGACATCCCAACAGTCTATTAAAACAACCCTTTTTCTTCTTGTGAATAAGCCTCACTAATTGACTAAAATGCATGCATAACCTTTGGTGACCTCTGGTATCAATGTCACCGACCTTTCACTGCAACCCTAGGAACTTCACAGTTCAGATTATGATATAAATAACGATTTTTCCCTCAGGAGCTTTCGTAATCTGGTCAGTGGAACCTTTCCGCCATTCCTTTCCAGTTCCTGGCTTAATTTTTACGTCTACGCAGCGATTTTAACTACAAATTTGCAATATCGTTTGATCGCTTTCCCTGAAGAAAAAACCGTTATGTACATCTAATTTTAAATTAGTCGAGCATTAGCGAAATTCGGACGCTCTTGTCTCTGGAAACTCGGATAAAACAGCTTCGCAAATGTGACGACAGGGTACTTATTTGCTTAGAATAATTGCAATCGTATTCTCTTTGTATCACACCAATATTATAACAGGACAGAACTGGAGCAGAAAAAAGGGAAGTTTTGAGTTGGATACTCGTTACCACTTTAAAGGGGCTCCTAAATGAGGTCGCCGCCTTCTGATGTTGTTAAATGCTTGTTGAGATATGGTTCTTGGTGTGCAAATATACCATGTGTTTCAATTAAACATAATTCGGAATAGAAAGGACAGAGATAAGCAATCTATTAAGTGAAAAATATGTTCCCTTAATTTCTTAAAGGCATATAAGTAAAGACAACCGTTTAATGCTAGAGTAAGACAACGGAATGGACTTTTTAAGAGTCGTGGTGAATCTCCTACCTTTATAATTATCTTGCATCGAATAACTACTCTATGCTCCGTTTCTTATACTGATCAGCTATGCTGCATAATATTAGCAGGCGCAACACCTGAAGGAAGATAAGACGTCTTTACAAGAGTGTCTTATTAGAATCATGTGTCCAAGTGTGTTGTAGATGTGTACACACTTAGCTGATCAGATTTATCAGTAAAAACCATTACCAATTAGATTATGGTTAAGACACTTAGTCTTATGTGTGAATCAGTCAAATGCACGCGCACTACTTAGGTGCGACCTGATGGGTTTGTCGCTGGTTGGCGATACAACAATATTCCTGGGTCACCGCAACCTCTGTACCTAATGGCAATTTATTGAAAAAGTAGCCAGTTGTGGAGAACACAGGTTTATTGGTTAGACTAGGCCACCGAGTGTTAGATTTTGTTGGTAAGCTTGAGTCTCAGTGAGCGCCGGAGATCCCGTATGCCCGTGCGTACCCACCGCTTAGCAACCGCTAGGGCTTAAACGTCTCCCATATTTACAAGCAAGACGACCCGAAGCCCTCCGAAAATAGTTTCGAAAATCAGTTTCTGGAAGCCTTATTCGTTTGAATGGAGGTTATCATCGGCCGCATAGTGTTATTTTTGCTAACTTTCCGCCCCATGAGTTTTTCAGCTGGAGATCTTCCTCCTTATCATCTCACGGACACGATGCAGAAGCTTATCGCTAATTCCTTCTCATATTAAAATCATTTAGACCCCGTTTCGGAGCGTAGTCAGACCGTAACACCTAACTGTTGGATTGAGGTTGTGCAAATTCTCGTACGCCATTTGAATTTGAGTGGACTACAACGTAATAATAAAGTTCATATGCAGGACCTTAGAAGCTTTGTGGATATATTGACAAATTATTTGTCACTGGCTTGACAAGCAATAGGGTATTTTAAGTTATTGATAGACCCTTGCACACCTTGATTTTCGTGTGA
The DNA here is from genome assembly GCA_030710315.1 of Anomotaenia brevis. Lineage (NCBI taxonomy): Eukaryota > Metazoa > Platyhelminthes > Cestoda > Cyclophyllidea > Dilepididae > Anomotaenia > Anomotaenia brevis. The sequence continues at coordinate 3,022 of JAUOZQ010001168.1, forward strand.
TTGGAAGACTGTTTCTTTAACTCCCTAGGGGAGGAATGCGCTATGCGTTTTGAGTGTGTTCCCCTTGTGTGGGTTCGACAATTGTATCAGTACATGCAGTAAGAACACGCAGGTAGGAAGTGGAAGCACCGCTGAATGAGTCATTAAGGGATCAATCCGTAGCTTGTAGTGGATAGCAATGGCCATCCTTGGTGCCTCCGCCTTTACATTAACTCCATTGATATAGTCATCCCAGTAACAAGAATGAGGTAATTTATGGGCTAATCAGAAATCGTGACTTATGCTCTTAAAAGTTGTGGCTTGGGATCTGGGCTGGTACGGCTAATCCTATGGGGAACTCGATAACCTGTATTCATGTGTTCTGAAAGATCCCTCACAACTAAATGGTTTTGGTCATCACAAAGAGGTCTAACTTGTATTAAACAAATGTCCCACACCTAGACACTAAAGCACTGCTAAGGATTAAGCTTAGGAAATAGTGGGACTCAACAACCATTCACAATCCACCGTTAAACTGTTTCAGCGCAGGAAGCCTATATATTGTTAAAATTCCCTATATCAATGATTTTTTTAGTTTGCTGGTCGGGATCATCAGTCTTGCAAGTCACCATAAAAGACTATATTTAGCAAATATCTTTGTTTGACACTTGTAGATACAGGGAGGATAATGGTTCCTCAGATTTGTATAACTGATTCGATTTTGAAGGTTGAGGTAGAATATAGAGAAGATTTTGATGCCGATGGGCATAGTTAAAGACGTCAGTTATTAGGTGATATAATAATATTATATACAAGCTTTGAAATTCCGCCACTCACTTATGGTCTATTGCACCTTTACCAATATATAAATTGCATTTTTCATGGTCATAAACATTAGGTTGTATCTTTCGTGCTTTTTAAAAATGCTGAATTTCATTATAAAGGCTGCTTTTAGACTTGTATTGTGAAGCACATTGGGAAGATAAAGAGCAAGGAATTGAGAGAAGTTTTCATTAAACAAAGAGGCAATATATCAATAGAGTGGCTGCAGTTGAATTTATGTAAAACTTGGCATGCTTTGGAAGTTTTGAGCTTACACCATTCATATCCAGAATCACATGCTCAAACCGCTTAAAGAAACAGAAAATTACATTAAAATAAAAAAGAGCAGTAGTTCAACTTGATTAATTAATGAAATCTGACTTCGGCAACGCTTAATATGATTTTACCAAGCCAGGGTTTTTTCAATTAAATACTTTTGATATTTTTCACACTTACGCCTCATTTTTCAATTATATTTTTTGAATGAATTTGCTGTTTATTGGTACTCATAAGCCACACAGCATATTTGTCGCCTTTAAATAATAAATTCATGTGCGAGATCTAGGGAAGATAAGTTAAACATGACTATTTTGATCAGAACCAAAGGAATTGTTAGTAGCTAATATATTTGTAAGCCACCAATTAGAACGAGGGAATTTATCGATTATCAAGAATACCTAATAAAAAGCAACATTTAGTTCTTTGTTTCACTTGTTCGAAATTCACATAGAACACAAAGATAATGCCTCAATATGAGACTGAAAATGAAACTGGTGTGTACTTCGAATCACATCCAAAGAGAGATGGCAAAAATGGAGAAAAGAGGTTGTTAATGTATTGAAGGAATTCACAGTTTAAGAGGGAAAGCACATTCATTGTACATTTTAGTCATATGTTCCGGGAGAACTTATGGGATCACCTGAAAGATAAGCAGCCAGCTTCTCTTAGAGCATCAGCCACTATTACCCCTTGCCAGTACATTATCTTTTTGCAATTTACAATTTTACAGTGATTTTGGAAGGGTACAGATAAAGGCCACAAGGAGAGCCTCTGTAACAAAAGTAATGACAAGAAATGCATGTAGGTGCCCAGTGAGGGACGCCTTCGGATGCTATTTTATTGACTTGATTAGAAACTTCAGGAAAAAGTCGATGTACGTTGTTTCGAAGCCGGCTCTGATATCAAGAATACATCACTCTTTCCAAAGAAAAGTTGTGAACTGCAAAGCTTGATGCCATAAACATCAGAATTTTCAGTGCTTCTTATAATATTCACTTTGACTGATTTTTACTGAAAAGTCGTAGTCTATCCTGCGAATTCTTAAGATGCAGAGAAAGATCTCACTCGGTACGCACTGGACCGAAAATCGTCACAGTTTTGAGCTAGAAAATCCTCGTCGGTTTGCCAAAATCACACTCAGAAGCATCATCCAACGCTGCTCAGAGTATTTGTTAGTCCTTAGGAAAGAACTGTTAAAGTGCATTTAAGTTGATGCCGTGCAGAAAGAAAGTGCATTTAATTTGATACTTCTCTTCAATAAAACTTGGTGGTCAGCTAATGTCAAGCATTAAACAACTCATCCACTTTGCACAGGATTGCTGTATTCTGCATCGTATTCACTTTGGTCAGCTCCACGAGTGTTGTTTAAAATCCTATTTGTGTGAAACGAATGTTTGCAACTCTCAATTTGACTCTTCGAGACACTAGAGTACAACCACCACAAACATTTACAAGGAAAGGCTATATTTTCGACCCTTAATGGCTGTTGCTTTTTTCACTTTGCTAGAAATGTTCGACGCCTTTCTATGAATTTAAGTGTAAGAAGATCCGTTAGTTGTCAAATATATATGCTTATAAGAAACTTTTTATATTCGCGAAATAATCACAGTGTGTTTTCGACATATTTTAGACACCAAGAGAGCAAGGTTTTCCAGCAAGGCAGCAAATTAGCAAATCCTCTAGAGCTCGCGGACAGCTCATAACGGATACATATCGTTCATTCTTATGCTAATAGATATAAATAAACTTTAACTGTTATGCTAATATCCGTAGTCCAGAAAGAGGCAATTTAAAGAAATTCCAGCTTAGTCAAGAATTTCTAAGTTTCCTTTAAAATGAGTCACATTTATCGTTCGATATGGCGTCTAATTTTAACAGAAAATGTAGCCCAGTAGGGAAAAAAACTGTCACAGAACTTTAAGAGTTTTTTTATTTCCACTAGTTAAAATGGTATAATTCATTACATTCATCCATAAATATATAACAGTGGCTGATAAACAAGTATAATATTTTGCGCATACTGCAAATTGCCTACTTTGCAAAGATAGCAGAACAATTTCATTTATCTATCAAAAAACTTCTTGCAAATTACACATTTGCAGTAAATAATTTATTTTCAAAGCTCGTAGTCGACAGAATATTCTTATTTTCAAGTTAATTACACATTTAACCTTAGGAACTGTTTTTTGAATCTGAAGAGTTTTCCATGGTCTCATGCTCACCTGATCAGTTTCAAGATTCCAATGAGGAGGTCGCGTTCAGCCCCAGAGGTCAGCTGAGGAGTTTTGCATGTGCCTGATGTTTCATGGATAGCAGTAATCCTGAAATTTCCTTTCCAAATGATACATTTCTAGCTTTATTAATGCACATATTCCCAATAAATAGTATACCAGCACTTTAACAACTCATTAGGACCGGAAAATTTATTATAACTTTACTGAAGACACCAAGCGGGAACATTGTTTGTTCAAGGCTTTCGGACTTTCAGTGTTGACTATGCGTTTCGTTTACAATAACCAGGCTTGAATTATGAAAAATGTGTTTAAATCTCATATAAGCTTGGAAAGATTTTGCTGAGCATGTGAAACTCAGTTTCTCTGTTTTTGAGATAAGTCCGCTTTGATGTGTATATGGCCTTGCAATTTAAAATGTTGCTTATAAATCAAATAGCGGAAATGACAATAAAGATGCCTTTTGTTATTGTTTTCAACCTCATATATATTACATTGCACCATATCTTTTGATTCCAATGCTGATTTTCTTTATCAATATGTTTGTATCGAAACTTAGCATTTAAAAATAATTCAGAATTTCAAGCTGATTTATGATATAAGAAGCTGTTTCACAACCTACTGAAATTACATTCAGTAGCACAAATTGATCGCTCATTGAAGTAGTTAAATTGATTCATTTCTAATGAATGTTGAATCAAAAAAACCGGAGTTATCAGATGTAAAGGGTATTCACAATTATCATATTTTGAACAATATTTAGAAATGAGTGTTCACAAGAACATTATCATTTTCTTGATTTGGCTGCTTGAGAAACTGAGAATGATGTAGAGCAACCATTTTTCTGGAAGTTATAGTCTTGAATTCTAGAGCAAATGTTAAAATTGCTCTACTACCTTTCCCATAAAAGAGTAATCTCAGTGTATTTTCTCCATTTTTTTAAATACCAAGAACTTTATGATTCTAAAGGAATCCCTATTCACTACCTCTCAAAACTAACAGTATTCAATATTTCGTTCTCTTTTTTACGCTAAACACAGCCCTTTACAAGTCAATCATTTACAGATATAAAATGGCTTCTCTAAGTTTAATTATAACTCCGGAATTTTTATCTTTAAGTGCATTGAATACTTTAACGCTGGCCTGATTCCTTTCTCCATTGTTTGATCAGATACATTCATTCTAGAAGATAATGACTTAGCTGAAATTTGGCAAATAGAGAATGTGTCAAATATTATGCAAATTCTATTATACATAGATGTTTACAATATACCTGAATCCTTTCACTGTTCATAGAGAAAAATAGGAAAGGTTACAGTGCATTTTATATCATATCTTGTAAAACGGGTCTTCTACGACGATTGATCGGAGAAGAGGAAGAAAGTAAATACTGCCTTATCATCAATGCAGGTTTTGAAAAAGTCTGTACAATTTAAATATAGAAAACAGAGGAATATTTGTAGAGGTTAGTTAGTATCTTGTAAAATCTCTGAATCCTCACCTGCAGAAGATACCAGGACAAATTCAACAATTCAGCTCTATTTGAGATTTCTTCTCATTTTCGTGAAATGACTCATTTTATAAGCCTTTTGAAAAGAACCTAAGGTTAATTTAATAGAATTCAGCTCGAAATTCTCAGGCACGCTATGATATGAAGAAATTAAAATTAAACACCAACGTATTTTTAATGAATAGTGAGCAGAAAACAAGTGCTGTTTGCGAAATATCTTAGTAATATTAGATTAGAAGGTGAAGTACGTAAATGATGCATTAGCGCCAGGCAATTCGCATACTTTGTGGCGTTTTCAAAGGATTTTTAAATTGCGCATTTGCGATGTGGGATGCTCACCACTGCAATTTTTAAATGAAGATTTCCAGTTTACATACTACAAACATTATAATGAAGTTGTTTGCTGCCATTGCCCGACATAAGTGTAATTTTGCTATTTGAAATGTGAGGCTGCTGGTCTGTTTATGAGAATGCTTGTAAGGATTTTTAACCTTTGAAATTGATGAGGTTGAAAAGTAATATATAGATTTTGGGTTTATTAACTCAATAGCTTCACACCTGTCGTGGGATAATAAAATGTATTATTCCAACCCATGTAATTGTGGAAGGAATTCAATTTTGGAGCACGATTCGACTTAAAACACCCATTTAAGAGGTTGTGTAACCAGTCGATTTTTTCATATTCAAATAGTCTAATTTTAATTCCGATTATTCGTGATTTTGCTGCTGCTTCTCGCTCTACTCGCAATCAGCCCTTGCAAATGTATATTAGGCAAGGATGAAGTCCAATTTCTATTTTCTATGCATCAGTTGAGAGATCTGTGTCAAAACAACTCAAAATGGAGGCCGCAAAATGGAGCCATTAAAATTGCTTATCGAATACGATAACTAATTAATGTGGTTTCAACTCAAGAATCCCAAACGTTTACTGGGATAAAAAGTGTACCATTAAGGTAACTGAGAGATACATAATCACAGTATGTTTGAATGTACATTCTTTTTTGGGATTTTGTTAGCTTTAGAACTATACAGCTAGCATAATTCCGGAAGCGCAACCGTTTTTGGTCTTTCTTAGTGGGGTGATTTTTGTTGGTCAAAACCGTGGAATTCAACTGAAGTATGCACCATCATTTCACCTAATTCCATCTACAAAACTACCACTGATTTAATGCAAGCCCCGAAGGAGATCTTGAATAATTGCAAACACAGTTGCATAAACAAATGCTGTTGAGTCGGTGGTTGGTTTGGTGATCTTGTGTTCCCTCAGGCTGTAATGATTCCTTCTCACCCTTAATATTGCTTGTGGCATCAATTAAAAAACACTCAGTATTGTGGAATTTCTCCTAAATGTTCCTCCTAAAAAACTTCAAGTGTAGTGTGAAATTGTTTAGTTCTTCTTTATTTCAAAGACATGGCCTGATAATTCTGTTACCACTATAAACGGGATCAACATCCCGTTTTACTGCATACTTTCGCAATTGACACACCGTGCGTTAGGCCTCCGACTTGGCTTACTTTATCCATCATTCTAGTTCCTCTCTCAAGCATTAGAGCTTACTTAAATAGTGAACAGTCATGGCAATATATTCGTCAGCATTTTTCACATTCAAGGAAACAAAAGTCTTCCGCAGTAGATAAGCTGATAACCTAAATGGAATATATATCCCCCACAAAATAAACTTAATTTCTGTTTGTTGAATGTGTAGGACCAACCAAATGCAGTGATACAAATGCGACAATCAAGAAATCAAGTGCTGCATTCAAACCCGTAACATACTTAGCTTTCCTTAGGATGTTAGCTACAATATGATCCTGCTTCACTGCCTGATCATGGAACTGGTGAGTCGCGTCTTGTGCCTTCTGTTCACAGCAAAATGGAAACATTTACTTATGACCTGATAACTCCTCTTCTTAGCCTAGCTAATCGTGAGATGAATTTGCACTATCTGTAAGGGGTTAAAATTTTCAATGGGGATGGATAAGTGAATGTGTTATGCCATACATGTATATGGAAAATAAGGTGACAAGCTTAAGATCTGTGATCGCAGATCAAGGATTGTTTCTTAGGAGTGACAACAGCCCATGTCTGTGGTAACCATGCTAAGTTAAAAATGTCATTTACGCCGCTTCAACATTATCCTGTATAGAGAAAGACCCTTAACTCTGTCCAACGCCAAATTAGCACCTGACCTATTCAATTCCAGTACAACTTCTATGTGTGCATTTATTCACGCATGAGATGGTGCATTCAGGATTTGTCAGGCCTCAATAGCCTTGTTCTTAGTTCCGTCAAAGGCGCCGACGACTCTTCGGCTTCCTTTGGAAAAGCGACTCCTAATCTGGCCTGGTGATAACGTTACAGTAGCTAAACATTGAATGTGGATGACCATCGGCGTGATTGGAAGAGACTCTCCAATCACTCCATTGTGATGTCAACTCATTTTCAAGTAATTATATTCACAAATTATTGTGCAAATTGCAGCAACAGAAATAAAAGGAGCTTGTTTGAAGGTATGTCATTGAGCTTCAAGCCCAATTTTATGGTTTGTTACATTTTAGAACAGCCTCCTTTAAGCTCCTTTAGGTGTTCACTAAGGAGCTCTGCCTCTCCCAGATAACTTCAACTTTCGACCAGAAATGTACTTAGTTGGGGACTTTGGTCTTCTATTTATTATAAAACCCTTAGAATCACCAATTACTCGGGCGTATAAACGCCAAAAGTTTGTCATCCCTTGAAAGTTCGAGAGGTCTCGCGTATTTGTGACGTTACAACAACAATTTTTTTAAATACTAGTATGAAATTTACTTTAAATATGTATGTAAAATATAAGTAAAACAAGAAGCATAAACAATGGCATGTACAAAGTTTATGATGCCTAGCGTTTTAAGTGTTTAACTATTTTGTCCAACCTCTATATATAAACGTTTATGATCAAAGTCTGGGTTCTGCGGCTTGAATTTTCTTCTGGATAATTAAACAGGCGATATGATAATGAATGGGGCACCTACTAGCCTGGGCTAATTTTCCTTAAGTCCCTTACAATACAAAAATATTAAGTGCCTGAAAAATTCTCCTAATTCTATTGCACCAACACGTTTTACTTGAATCCTAAACCTCGAAAGTTAAAAAATCATAATATCATTCGTAAGACTCCATTTAAGTCCCCAATGCCTTTTAAATTTGATATGAAGAAGGCAATTGGTTTAGTATTCACAAAATCCAAAATGGATTCCGTTATACTGATGTGCGAAATGGATTACATTATTTTCCAATGAGCTCAGGCGAAGGACCTTTGTTAATATCACAAAATTTGGTCTATGGTTTATTAGAAGCGAATGCTGCAGAAATATATATTTTAAGAACACGATATCACTATTGCGATGTCAATTTGAAAATTATGCTTCTTCTTAATAAAAAGCAAAAAAAGTGAATTAAATGGGATTATATTTTAAGTCGCACATGTACCTACAACTTTAATCTATTAACAGCGACTATCCAAAATAAGCATGTTAGCTGGTTAAGTCGTGATCCTCAACATCAGCTAAATTAATGAAATCTCATCTCTTCCAAACCCATGTCTGAGCCATATACTTTGTTTTTCTCTCAAAAAACACGTTTCTAAGAGTATTCCCTTCTCCCTCATAGGAGTTTATGATCCGTGTTTGAAAGGATATAGGAGTAATCAGTCAGTTACAAACTAGTAATCGGAGATTAACCAACATCTAGCTCCCTCGGCTCAAGTGAATCTTCACAACAGCCTACTAGCTGCCAAATCACAACAGTATCATTGATCACGGCGGGAATGTTATTAACGAATGAAACTTATTAATCAGTCACCTATATTTTGCCATAATGTGCATAGGCGAATAAACTGATTACATTTTGTAAGTTTGCATTGTATGGATAAGCTTTGGTGAACCAATGAATACATCGAACTCTTAAACAGTCAAACAACTTGAATCCCCATGGGTTAATTGCACTCACCTTGATTAATTGGCCATGCTGTTTTTTTCCGGACTGCGGACGTCAATCCTCATCGATCTTGAGACTATAAAGTCACCCAGATCCCTTCTATCTGGTTGTTTTGAAAAATCAGTCCCAACTGAGATGTTGCACGAATGAAGGTGCTGATACTAATGTTGGATGACCACTACTTGCAGTGTTATGAAAAGGTTTGCCATCCGACAAATACAAAGGAGTCGGTTTAACTCTAAGATGGAGCAAAAGTGTTCACCGTCTGTGCGTGTTGTCTTCATCATAAGGATGCACTGTTCCGTCTAAGTGACAATCCCACGAGCTATGCAGGCGTAAGTAACCAGCTACTTGAGTGTTTCTTGTGGCTACACAAAGCTGCACACAAGCTGTGAACGCATTGCGGCAGGGCGGCCATGTTAGCCCAAATGACTCATCTCTATCGTCATCTAGTAGGCCTTCTAACTAGAATCCTTTGTCGTATTGCCTCCTAAAAATATGGGAGACGTTTAAACTCTAGCGTTTTCAGAGCCGTGGTTACGCCCAGGCATAAGATACGGAGTTTGTCGTGACCCAGGTGTATTATCATATCGAAAACCAGAGACAAACCCATCCAGTCGTACTTAAGTAGAGCGCGTGCATTTACCTGGTTCATACATAAGACTAAGTGTGCTGACCCTAATCTACTTGGTAAAGGTGTTTACTGATAAATCAGACCAAGTAAGTCTTACAAACCTACCCCACACTTGGGCACACATTGATAATAAAACACTCGTGTATGGACGTCTTATCTTCTTTCTGGTATCGCGAATGCTAATAGTATGCAGTGTAGCTGATGAGTCTAAGAAGCGGAGCATAGAATAGCTATTCGATGCAAGGCAATTATAAAGGGAGGAGGTTCACCACCACTTCTAAAAAGTCCATGCCGTTGACTTACTCTAGCACTACATAGTTGTTTCTGCTTATATGCCTTTAAGAAAATAAGGGACTATATTTCCCACCTAAAAGATTGCTTAGCTCAGTTCTTTCTAGTCCCAATTATGTTTCATTGAAAAACATGGTATATTTACACACCGAAAACCATATCCCAACAAACACTTAACCCTATCGGACAGCGGCGACTCCATTTAGGAACCCTTTTGAAGTGACAACGAATATCCTGTTCAAAACTCCCCTTTTTTCTTCTCTAGTTTTGTCTTGTTAAAATATAAGCTCTCAAATGAACAAGGGTCCATAACGTGGCGATGGGTGAGTGATGAGTATGCAGTCGTCACATTTGCGAAGATGCTTTATCCGAGTATCAAGAGACAAAATTGTCGGAATTTTGCTAAAAAAGTCTGGGTTTAAGCTCGACTGAGATAAAATTAGGGGTACATGACAGTTTTTCTTCAGGGAAAGAGATCAAACCCTAACTTGCAGGTCGCTCCCAATAGCGTGTTTGTACTAATTTTTCAAAATCGCTATAAGACCGTGATTTTTGAAACAAATCTCAGTGATTCAGGTATCGGTACCCTTAATCTTTTGAGGGGTAGTTAACGAAAAGAATTAACGATTAGATGACCTCTACATAGACACGGAAAATAATGTCAGTGCAGAAATGGTGAATACATTATATACAAGACTGGAGGCGAGAAGGTAAGAATGGAAAGTATTGTTTCATGAGTTTCGAGATCACTAATGTATTCGTCGTTGACCAGTGCTACTATATCCCCCGTACATGTCACTTAAACGATTAAAGTTACTGCATACATGCATGATACTGAGCAATGATTTTACACTTTCAACCTTAAGCGAAAGGCTCCGATATTCAAGCATTTTGCTTACTGTAATACAATTTCGGTTTTATTACTAAATAGGCAGTTCCAGTTTCATTTTAGAACATGCTTATCTAGAGGCAGAGCTGACATTTCAATGAAAATTGAATGGATGGAGCATTATCTGCCATTTCGGGTGTGCACCAGAGTTGTTCTGAACCGTAGGTTACTTTGCTACTGCGAAGAAATATACGTAGCAGGCTATCAGTCATTTCAGCCAAATTTATTTGATCAAGTGCAATGAGTTCCTGATGTGCGCCTGATTCGCCTTGATGATAGCGTACGTCGCCGGCGCCATTAGAGACACCCTCCCGGAGGTTTCAGGCACCTTCTGTCCGAGGACTGGTAGGCAGGTTGTCGCCCTCTCCAGGGTCTCGTCGCCGCGTGGGTGAACGCAGAGTAGACATTGGAGATGCAGGAGCAGCGCACAAACGTCTTCCCGACATCTGGGACAGTGCCGACTTCGAAGCTGTTTCAAGTCAAGAAATAATTCATTTACAATTTCCAAGCTACCCTAAATTATTCAAATGAGTTCCTCGATTTTTGTCTATTCCGATCACTGCTCGTTGTGACAGTTTCAACAATATTAGCAGTTTATTAATTTAGCTCTTGCTAGGTAATAAATGAATTTTAAAACCAGAGAACGATAAAGAATCGGCTTAATTTTAATTTCGATAGTAGTTAATGCTTATCAAAGGCCGATATGCAAATATAAATGAATAGCAGATGAGGCTTGAGAACCAGGTGAGAAGTTGAACAAACCTCTATCAGAGCTCGACTATTGGCAGTGCGTCTCGCTGCCCTCAAGTTTGCTAATTTATATGTTAAAGAGTGGTGCTGCTTGCGCGACTGATGACGTCAATGACTGCACCAATCACGTCGCATGCCACTCCTAGGTTAGTCAAACACTGCATCACACTAATGACATCTCATACGCACTTATAATATATGTAGTAATGATGAAGCATTGCTGCCATCCTTTCGGTATTTAACCGCCCATTAATCTGATGGACAGGCTGCTAAATTGGTGGAAATCAGCCGATTTTCTGACACACGAAAAGAGGAATGAATAAATTGCCCCATAGCAATTTCAAAGCGCATGGCAAGAGGAGGGGAGGAAGCCGCAATCAACTATGCACAACAAAACAACCGCGAATCAACCACCGGCAGCCGGGACCTGTTGTGGACACGCCGAGAAGACCACAGAGGCCATTCAGCCACACGAGTACATCTACAACATTCTCACGCACCCACAAGTGCCTGCCGAAATCCGCCACCGATGACGAACCGGAATACCCTTGCTATCGTTCGACGATGTTTCCACGACCAAAGTGGAAACTGGATTATTTGTCTAAATAGCGACTTCTAAAAGCAAAGCGGGAAGGCTGCAATTAGATTCCCTCCAAGATGGATTTACTATCCCGTTTAAGATAGCCCCACTACCAGAAGTGGAAGAGGTAACGTGTGCCACGACCGTCTATTACTAGTGTGTGGTGATGTGTGTTTATTGAAATGGTGGGTAATAGAACGTTGGCTAGAAGAAATGACGTAAATCTACTGAAAGAAGACAATTTCGTCGATTAAAATTGTAAGTAATCCAAGAATGATATTTATTCAAGTCATTTAATTTTAAAGGCGGAGAACAATGTTATACATGTTATCAAATCCTTAGTTATTCTTTGCGTTGTTGATAATATCGTTGTTTTGAGAAAGCACTGTTGGTTGAGCTATCATTAGATAGTTCACTTTTATATCTTCTCGTAAACCAAAAAATATTTGACATGATTTTAGAGCATTGCCAACTGTAACGGGTAAGTTAGCAGATCTACCAGTATCTAAGTCAAGGTTACAGTAAGTCCGCTGCTTTTGTGAGAGACTTGAGTTGTCGAAGGTGTACTTTATGGATTTATAGGCGTTATGGTGTCTTTGAGTGGGAATTGGGCAGAAGGGGTGAGGAATACAGTTGAGACTCCGATGGCCGCACAGGTAAGGCGATGTTTGGTCAAGTGAGCGAGTGCTTGCATTTGTGAATCCAATCGAGTGATGGGAAACACTCCTTTGGTGCGACTGCGGTAGGAAAGGTTTCCACTCCACTCGTCGGTGGAAATATCACAGTGGATATGTGGTTAGAGATGAAGAGCCAGTCTGATGAAGTAAAATGGTAGATAATGGGGTTATGGTGGATGCAATCAGTAAAATTCGAAAGATATGGCTGGCGTAGATGACTATTTGGAAAATAAATATGCTTTCAGAAAATTATTTTGAGAGACTGTTGATATTTCGTGGCTGTCAAATTAATTATGATAATATTGGAGGTTAAGTGATGACTTAGGCACTTGCTGCATGGTAAGATGATAGGAAAAGCTTTTTTGACTTACATGGACTTGTCGAAGGTCATTACACGACAATTGAAGAGTGGCTCGATGACAAAGATTTCACCTTCTCATTCAGATACGCGTCTACTAGACTAATTACCAAGGGCTTTTTTATCAAAGCTCAAAGTAATTATGTGGAATTCCCTGACAAATCTGATTGGTTTTCGTTGAAGGGTTCGATTAAAGGCATTCAAAAATGGTTTATCATAAAAATAGAAATTGACATCAATACATTTGCCATAAGCACCATCTTTTAAAAATGCAAAAGAATCGCCTTTTACTTTAAAATGATATCGAAACAATTCCTAAATAAAGAATTGATGAAATTTCCCTGTCGGTTCTCATATGTAGGCTGCATACTACTTGAATTATAGTGCAGACTTTATATGAGTTTTCGCTTGTTTCTACGCAACTAATAATTGAAAACACTGTTTAATTGCTTTTCCACATAACCAGTTGAAGAAGTAATAATTTTCTTGTCAAACATAGACAGTTTGTGAATAAACAGTAATACCCGCTTTCAGGCAAGGTGTATGAAAATGCAGGGGCAGATCATCAGAGGCACCAGGTCATTTAACGTTCGGTCACCCAATGTAACAATTTTTGGTAGGCCCAATTCGCCTATGAATTTCCTTGTCCTTTTTTCGTCATATGTATGCTAGAATTGCATAATTCGAACCTACGTTTAGACGACCATTTTACCACATTTATAAGAGTAAGCAAGAACCCTTCAATAAGCGAATCACATTCGTAGTTGTGAATAAAGCAATTGTAAGGGAATCAATTAGAAGAAAAAATATTCCTCCCTTCCATACGTGAACAAATTTCGAATTGTGAATGTAGATTTAAATTTATGAACTCCTAGTCACTAGGTCCATTGGGACTGCAATATATAACTCAATTTTAAACGATATACATTCCCGTTTAAACCTTGCAAGACTTTTTTGTTTAGCTATTGAATAGTATCTTTTACTTTGAGAAAAAAGGTATTTTAATTGCCGCATAACGGTATCGAGTATGGTATTGTTGTGATTCATCGGGAGATCAGAAAACACGAACATCTTCCCATAGGTGTTTCTGCTATTTATAACAACATAAACTACATTTCCTTATTTT